>DWJZ01003085.1:0-17825 GCA_018249125.1 Asbolis capucinus
AAAGCTTGAATTTTTTAATATTTTGATAAACCTTGTTATTAACAAACCACGCATCCGAAGGCGCGGGCGTTATAAATGCGAAAGTTTGTGAGGATGGATAGATGGATGGATGTTCTCTCTCTCTGTTAACTCTTTCACACAACCACTACTGAACAGATCTGAATTAAATTTGCCACTTTTTATCAATGTACCTACCACGCGGAAGAAACAGGAGACGAAACTAGTACTTCAATATTTCAACTGCCGCAATTCCCTACCCACAATCAACAGTAAACTTTAAAAGCTTCGGCAGTTGAAACTGCAATATAAAAGTCCGGATGCAATTTACGTCACCTACCTAGTTGCAACATACAACTAGAATTGTGTAGAAGTGGCTGACTATTCTAGAAATTGAGTTCAACGCGGTTTGGTGAAGATTGAGAAAGTCAAAGTCAAATTATTCCAATATTTACAATACTCTTATGAACGTTATTTTTAAGAATCTACCACAGTTTCGGAAAGGTGCTAGGAGGATTGAGGAGATGAAACGGCGAAAGAAACTCCTAAGCACATCTTTGCAATAATACATAAAATAATAATACAAAATTATTACAAAAAACCAAGGTACAACTGGCTACGAATGTTTATTGTTTCCAGCAAGAAAGCCAACATTTACAAATCTTGAAACAAATTTAGATTATTAAGAAGGCATAAGTACTCAAACAAGGATTTGCCCACGGTGACATTGGTCAACTAGCCCTAGTAGATACGCAGCAAATAACCAGTATAATTGTTCAATAGTCGGCTAAGTCAATCATTATTTATAAGCATAAACGAATCTTTTTTATCATTAAAAAACTGATTCAAATAACTTCGACAAATAACATAATGAAAACATCCTTATCAACGTAATCGTAGCTAATTAAATACATACGTACTATTAGGGATAACTCAAAAACGACTCAGGTGTCGCTTAAGGACCAAACGACAAGCACCAGCTTTTGGACTAAAACCACCAAATTTTTGTAAGTCGTTTTTTTATTTAAATTGTAATGCATACTAATTATTAACATTAATTTATAATATGTAAACAAAAAAAATATATTAAAATGTGAAAATATCTTTCTGTCTGTTAAACTTTATTACCTCAACTACTGAACCGGTTTTAATAAAAATTGATACAATACTTCAAAAATAAAATCAGGCTAAATTGAATCATGAACAATAATCAATGAAGTCATTAGAATAGAGAAAAAAATATGAAATAAAAATTGTTTTAGCGTTTATAAAATTTCGATCTGAAAATCCGTACAAAACTGAAAATTGGTCAACAAAAATACTGATGGTACAACGAGACGCATACTTTTACACTTATCATTTTAAACACTTTTACACCAACTCGATAAATAATACATTTGACCACGGCTATTACAGTAAATTTATGCAATGGCCCAATCATTTTCGAAAAAGCTCCATCAATTCGATAGATATCGATCGTTCAAACTGCGGAAGCCACCGCCTCTAAACGCCCCCGCCTACAATTTGTCTGCCATAAGATATGTTTTATCAAACTATTGTTATCAATCTCTAACAAATTCTTAGTTCGACAACACTCGACATCTAGTTTATAGAAATTCAATCCGGAGTTTTTAACATACAGAATCGTCAAGTTTGCATGGGAAAAAATTCAGATGGAATTTGCATCGAATATAGATATGTATGTATATATTGACAAGCCGGTTGGTCTAGTGGTTAGTGAACCTGACTGCTACACCGAAGGTCGTGGTTTCGATTCCCACCCAGATCAAACTTTTCTGTGATGAGCAGGAATGTTTGTTCTGTGTCTGAGTGTAATTTGTATATAATAATATATTTAAAAAGTATTTATGTATGTTTATCAGTTGTCTGATCACCATAGTACAAGCTAACGCTTAGTTTGGGGTCATTTGGTCGGGTGTGAATTGTCCAAAGATATGTATTTATTTATTTATAATTTATATATGCTACGTATTCTTTTCGGAACAGATCGAAAACAGTCAGAAGTACCTTCTCGTATTTTGATTCTTATTGAAGTCAGCCAGTTAGGATAGAACTAAGACATGAAGAAGCAATTTTACCAGTTAATTACCATTTGTTATGGCAGGAAAGAGGCAGTTGGAACTTTGACTGCATATTCAGAATCGTTAAGGAGTAATAATTCAAATTGCTCATTCTACTAATATGCGAAAGTTTATGAGTAGCGATAAATGTTGGTGACCTTCACGCAAAAACGACTAAACCGATTTGGATGAAATTTTGCACACAGATAGATTATAGTGTGGTATACCATCTCGGCTAGGCATCTACTTTTTTCAACATAAGTACCACGTAGCAGAGACTAGTTAGTACTCAATTTGTAAACAGATTCTGTAAGTGCTCCAAATTACACAAAAATTACCTACTACAACTGTTATAAAGAAGACTCAAAGGTTTTAGCCACTTCTATAAACATCTGTATTCTGTGAAAATCATTGAGGGAATGATAAACCCAGCTGGCATACCATTCGTTTTACAGCTGTAGATAGTTTAGTACAAATGGCACGAGCTAGAGCAGAAACATATATGTATATCTATTAACTCGAATGAACCAAAATTAATCTATACTAATATTATAAACCTGAAGAGTTTGTTTGTTTGCTTGAACGAGCTAATCTCAGCAACTACTGGTACGATTTGAAAAATTCTTTCAGTGTTAGATAGCCCATTTATCGAGGAAGGTTATATATCATCCCGCTAATACCAATGAGACCGGAGCACCAATGAAGAATGTTTCAAAAGCGGGGGATTTTTTCCTATTGTGAACTTCCGCTGCGTGCGCTGCGTGAACAGTTAAAGTTTCGCAAAAATCTTGTATTGTTCCCCTTTAACAGTCCAAAAAAATGTCCGCGACAGCATATGCCTATCTTTTGAGCTTAGCTCACTTTTTTATGTGAACTACATTTGTTCTAAAATAATGCATTGTTTGTAAAGGTGTTTTTATAAACATAAAATTAATCCTTATCCAAATAGAAACATTATTCATAACAACTATATCATTTAAAACAAAATTGCCCTTTACATCATTTGATTTAAATGAATATCTTAGGAGATATTGCAGTTTCAAAATGACATCACAGCAATAATGATCAAGTACTGCACACATAATGGGCAATGCCAGGACGCAGTCATGACGTGGGAAGGGCGGTGGCTCAGCTATATAAACGAAGTCACGGGTTAAAGTTAGCATAAGCCCAAAGTAACTATTCTACATGAACATAGTCACGGGGTGAAGCTAGTAATTTATAGTAACCTACTACAATTTGTAATGTACTTTCTCTTAAGGTACAGAGGTTTGACGGCTACCAAAACATATACAAAGTAGTATAATAATAAATTTATATATCTTCATACGTAATTCTGAGAACAAGCACTCATCCAAGTTATGTATAGCAAAGGACCATTGTATTATAAGAGAATGATTTTGGTGAAAAAGTAGGAATAGAAATAAACCAAATATATTTTTTATGACGCAACAACTTGAAAAAGTTCTTAATTGTAAGTGGTTATGGGATATCCCATTAGCCGTCCTATTCTGTAAGAAACATCTAAACAACATACACTTAAATCACTTTTAGTGCAAAATTTATATGTTGATCTGTGAAAACTGAGTTAGAGCAAGTTCAGTAATGAAAAATTACAATTCCTAATAAATTTTGATCCCTTTATATACCCTTATTCTATGACATTATTATTAAAAAAGTTCATAAACAACCTGAAGACCCATATAACACAGACAAAGAAATATACATCTCAAATAACACCCAAGAACAAACATATATCTGTCACATAAACACCTGTACCAACTGGGAATTCAACACAGGACCACATGCTAGCAGGATCACTTCTATGCTACACAAAGCCTGAAATAAGGTATTCCTATACAGTCCCTGAGATTAAGCATTTTGATTGCATACCAGAATAATATATTGGTTATTATATTATATATTTCCTGTGTAACAATATTCTAAATTTAAATTCACAGTTTTTTTATTGTTACATCAATATTTCAACCCAGTTGCCTAGATCATGAAGTACTTGTTTATATTTAAAATGTTTAGTATCTGGATGATATAAATATGTAAACAAATTTAACAATAAATAAAGATATAAAAACATTACCAGATTATTGGATTAAAGATTACGGAGTGGTTACAGACTCATTGATGCTTATAGTACAGTGGCCATTTAACACCAGGTGAAATCTATACAGCTTACTACCAATTCACAGAAATAAAAACTATGGTAGCAGTGACCACTTCACAAAATCCCTGAAGGCTGTAGCTATCTGGAATCAATCGTGCCTGAAGACTAGTCACACGTCACAGAAGTCTAACAGTGAAATATTGTTTACAAAACATCAACAATACCTAAGAGTTGTTAAATCTGTAACTTCAATGTTCGTAAATATAAAATGTTAATATATAGGTTTAAGATTTATATCCATTTATGTTATCTTTATTGAAACTTAAAAAAGAATAAAGCTTCGCTTTCATGTAATTCAATGTCATTAACCTAAAGTTAAAGAAAAGTATAAAAAACATACCAAAAAGCGATTTTCATCGGTAGAATTGTAGACACTATTTGCACTGATATGTAACTATTTTTTTACTAAGAAGCGCAACGTATTAAACCGTAACTAAAACAAAAAATTAAAACAAAAATTGGCAATATCCAAATCACATCACAAGTCAACACAATAACAAAAAACATAACCTCAATCAAAACTAAAGTTAAGCTCGCCGCCGTCACTGTGAAATTGTCACTATTATTCGGCAAAGTCACTGTCAGAACCAAAGACAATAAATAAATTGATGGTCGAATTACAGAATTTAATTTTAGACCAGTCATTTATATAATGTTTAGTATTTATTTGTATTAATTACGATTTATTCAGAGTCAGAGAAAGCAAAACGCAATAGAATAGACACGAGCGGAAAAGGTATTTACATGGTGCGAGTGAATATGGCGTAAGAGGACCTTGTGCATCGAGTTTTGCGAGTTATACAACATTTATTCACGTAGAATCTTGCTTAGAATTGACAGTAAAAAAGGTTTCTTGTATGTGAAGTTTCGTCGCTAAAATATCAGAAAACTAGAAATGATGTTGATGACTCTTCGTCAGCAACACGTCGGCGAAATGCTCGCTTTACTATTATTGTTGTCCTTCCGCGATCGCACTTGTTCAGTACTGTTATGTGGCAGTCTATAAGACTTGCCTTATAGCCTTGACTAAGCCTTGGCCTTCGTGTGGCTTAAAAACTTTTGCTACTTGTTGGCCGCTAATCTGCATAGCTCGCCATGCAAAGCAATCGTTATGTGGCGGTAGTTATTGGGTTTAAGCCGTTAACTTCTTTTTTAGTTTAGTCTCTTTGAATCGCGTGTGTACCTTCAGCGAGTCAAGTCCTATAAGGCCTTTTAAGGTATCTCTGACCATAAATCGATGACATCTAACAACATCCTGCTTTTTGCTACTTTCTCAAAGAATTAAAGTCCTTCACGTTTCTTTTAAATGCCATTTGCTGACTGGATTATTTATTTTCGAATCGCATAAAAGAAAATAAAAAGAATTGCATACATCGCACCCACTTATTAAATATAATATTTATATTGTAATATTAGTTTTTCTATATCAATTATTACTATAGTATTTGGCAGCATGCCCGAGGAAGGTCTAAGAACTCATAGCAGATAAAAATAAAATTGGACGGTTCAATGAAGGCAATCAACAAATGTTATAATGACAATACGAATGAATAAAAACGTTGAATATCATGTACTCGTGCTATCATTGTCATTTGAATATCTATTCAAATAATTCTATAATTCTGTATTTGACCTACTAGTTGGTGCCCGCGGCTTATCCTGCGTGGTAGGTACGAGTATGTGTTATTCCGGAATATATCTCGGTGCAAAATTTCATTTAGGCCCCTTCAGTACTTTTTGTCTGAAGGAGTAACAAACATGCTCACGAACTTTCGCATTTATAATAGTAGTAGGACAATCATAGGTGCCAATTAACAATTGACACATTACTCTATATTTTTGAATATCGAATCTCTGAAAAAGGGTGGTTGTTTGGTCGCAATACATATTTATTCATAAATTAAAAACATTTACCTGTTTCTTAAAATGAGTTCTCAAAAAAATTACTTACCTTCTACTTCGAGAACTATATACATTTGATCATTATGAAGGTCTGATGAGCACTAGAGAGAGAGAGAGAGAGAAAGGAAAAGTAAGTTGGGTAAAAGACAAATCATTGACCTGTATATGACGAGAAATGGAATAAGTACAGAAGGAAGTGAATGGGGGGTGAATGAAATAGAATATCGCCGTTTAAAAGTGGAAACGTTGTAACCGACAAATTTGTGAATATTTTTTATTTGCAGATTCGGAATGAGATTTTGTTGGCTTTGGCCTAACTGTTTAGAAAATCTTTGACAGAGTAGAAATTTCTCCCTATATGCTTAAGTAACCCATTGAACTTTCGCTGAAAATAGTGTGAAAAACCAACATATTTTCTATAATTTAGCATTACCACCATTTAAATTATGTGACTGCTGTACTTACAGTACCGTTGAAGTGTTAATATGTTCGATTCAACACAGCGTTTTCGTGACAATAGTAACATATTAAAAAGAGTATTTAATTATAGTTTCATACGTAGATATATTATTTTAATTTTAACATCAATTAACATAAAATAAACATATAATTATAAATTTTAGTTTATTTTCAACATGTAATGGTAACAAAAAAGATTTATAAAGTTGATAAATTTCTGTAACCCACAAAAATATAAACTAAAAATAACTTTTAATAACATATTGGTAGACATCTTGATAGATTATTAAAAAATAAGAATTCAGTAGCTCCGCTTTATTTTAATCGGTAAAGATAGCATTATGTTGTAATAATGGCCTTTGTAAGTTGAATAATGTCCTTAGTTGTATAAGGGAGGTTTTTTTTCTGAAATGGCTAAAATATTTCATCTCTCTTAGCGTTTTACATTTTGGTGTGTTACAGCGTTTCCACTTTTTGCCGTGAATTTTCACATAGACATATGCTTCTAGGCGGATTGATGTGTAAAAAATCGAAGGTGAAATTACACCATGGCAGATATTTATGTATTAAAATAATAGGACCATTGCTTGTTTGGATTTTAACCCCTGAATAATCTGCTAACTGAGACAAACAAATTCCTTGTCTGCATCTAATTAAATTAAAAATAAAACCAAATTCAAATAATTTAATTCACAGGAAACAATATATCGATCACCTAGATCAGACCACCGATCCATAGCAAAGTAAAATCTTTCACCGAATGGGTCGTTGATCGTAACATTTCCGTTACAAAATAATTTTTATATGTACAGTAGCACAAAAATAACCTCCCGGGAGTCGCTCGGTTGCGCCAGTTGAAATAAGCGCCGGCAGCTGGACGCGCATCGCTAGACTAGAAATATCTCGCCGCGAGAAAACTTTCAAAAATGTGTCAAAAAAAGTAACTTGTTCATTTATCAAGGACCAGTGATGTGACTTAGTGATTAAAAGTGCTCGGATGTGATATTTGTGTCGTGTCTCATTGAAAGGCAACTGATTAAGCCCTTTTCAGACTTTAGCCCTGATATGCGTAATAATATAAACCTTGAAATTTAATTTAATTAAGGAGAACTCTGAAGACAACCTATAGAGATGTATTAGTGATCTTAGTAGCAAAATCATGTTGATCCATTAGAAAGTACATTCTTTAGGTAGGTTCTGGTACTATCGTTAAACATATCATAGGTTAAATCTTCACATTTAATTAGGAACCTTCCCTATTTATTAGAAAGTTGCAAATAGCTTGGCATTGGATTAAAATCGCTGGTCCTAAACCAACCTAAGCCTTACATAAATGACTATTGTAATTCAACAACAAAATGCAAATAATAAATAACTTTAGTTGCTAATGATAATTCACATATATATGTATACCTATCAATATATTTTAAAAAAAGTATTAGAATTAAAAAAAAACATAATTTTGATGTTAATTTCCGAATTTACTTCATAACTATTTTGAAATTTGATGTATTAGTTTTTAAAAGTACCTATCTCATAAAATTGATAAATCGGTTGAGAAAAACATGTTCAAGCCAATAAAATCTTATTTTAAACTCTGAATATCTTTTCAAATTGTTTAGAAGTTACAAAATATTGATCTTACGACAAAACTCATGTAGGTAACTTTTTTGTCCAAAATTGATCCTGTTCCTAGGAATTTAAAAAAGATTGAATTATTGTATCCACCTATTTAATAACTAAAAGACTTTCATATTTAAAATTCCTACACTTTAACTTATCCAATTAAAATAAAGATAATTGAAATGAAAGGAATATTATATAAATATATGAATAAAACTTTAAAATTAAACATTTAAAAGCAAACAAACGAAAATTGCCTAAACTTAATAAGCGAAATACTTTACTGGATAAAAAGTCATAACTGAAGATAGATTAATTATTAAAATAAGTAACAGTAGTAAATAGTGAAACTGAAAATTCAGGCTTCTAGTTTTATCCACAACAGACTTATCGGAAATGGCCTGAACTGCATCGAGAAAGATATTATATGGTCCTGCCGCTTTTTTGCTCGACTTAGCAGGGCCACTGCCGCGCCTCCAGATAATAATTCTCGTTCTCTTGTTATTTCTATTTTCCTAATTTTTACGCGACTTATTCCCTTTTTCATCCCCTATTTAATTTCCCCGATTCCCAATATTACATCAATCCCCAATTGAAATTTCAAACACGAAACTTCAAACTAAATTTTCATGGTTTTAGAATCAACAATAATGAATTTCCATACAAACTTTCCTGCCCAAAAAGCCGTATGTCGCGATTAAAATTAGCCTTAGTTCTTCTAGTAAAACTTTATCTCTATACAATGTAAATCAAAATTAGTTCAATAGGTTAAAGGTGCAAGTATGACAGAAAGACAGATAGACAAGATTACATGCACATTTATGATTTAATAGGAAATTCCGTCTGTCTACCAATATACTATGATTTATCAATATCTTCAATAACTTATATAGGTAAATCGGTAACACCGTAAGCATTTATTTAATGATTATCAGTCGAGATATGGACTCTGAAGACAATTTAAACAATTTAATTAATTGCAAGTTTAATTATGAATACTAACTTCAATTCAGGAATCAGCCAGGGCAGCAGATCAATCTGTCGCAACAGGCGACAGAAGTCAGCTCATTGATATGATTTCTCGAAAAAGGTTCACGAAAAGATAAATTCAGTATTATTATTCAGGTTCTATTCTATTTATATTGATAATTTCTTTTAGCCAATCCCGTCGAACCAGCCGCGTTCTGGCTGGCGTCTTGAGAGGCTGTCTTGAGAGGCAGTACTTCTTTCTTAATCTACAACACATTAGTGAGTGACCATGATTACGGTGTTTCTAATGTTCAAGGGCGACGATGAAACGCATACTTATTCTTCGGCTATGTGCAAAAAAAAGTACCGATCATTAACGGTACCACAAAGAGTATATATACATATATATGTGTGTATATTATAATATTGTAATAATTTTTGCAAATTTTTTGCTACTTATTCCTAAATCAATAATTAATTTTAGGTACTTTGAGTTTCGTGAAGTGAGCCGTCATTTCCTATGACGTAATAAGTAATTGTAAAATTTTTATTTTGGACGTGAAATCGCTCTTTCTGTATTTTATCTCTATCCGTGTATCATAGAAGAAGTGCATACGGGTCATAATAAAAGGGACCTGCTGGTCTTGTTTTATTTATTGATTCCGAACGGTTATACACATCCATACCTAGTGGAGGCAATTGGTAGGTAAATAAACTTTCTGACGCAAGTATATTATCTTCTAGAAATGAATCGAAATTAATAATAGAACACATTTATCTACACAATATAATGAATTAGCTATTGCCAATAAACATTATGCCAGTTTGGTGATAGATTGCTGACTATAAAGGGTGGATCGATATACAACGTCATTGTATGACGTCAGGACAGCTGTCTGGATCTGGAGTAGACACCGGATTCTGGCAAACATCCAAGAGCATTCACTCAAAGATTTCTTGCGAAACGAGAGCAACGTGTAGTTACGGTCATTAGAACAAACAATCAATAATAAAAATTTCGTTTTTGGGGATCTTAATACTGCTTATTCGTCCTCGTCGTCCTCACCATCTTCTGCAATTCTATTTCAACATATCTTATTTTCCTCAGAAAGTCCTAAAGATGGCATCTTTAAGACATTTACCTCAGTAAAAGTCCTCATGATGCCATCCAAAGATGACACCTATAGTCCAGGTTATAGGAATCCTATCAAAATTACATCTGAAGGGACATGGGCAGACTTGGGATTCCATAGTACACACTGCTGGCTTTCCTACTCAAAGCCCTACTCTCTGTGCCCAAGATTCATCGGGCTTTTTCGGATCTTCAGATATTCCCGAATCAATAGTAAAGTCTGGTCCCGGGTGTCTTGCAGAACTTTATTTTTCGACGAACCCTTATAAAACTGGAAGTGTTTTGTTTCAGGGCTGAAAAAAATGATTTACAAACACAACCAAAGATGAACAGCGGAGCGAGAAGAGCTTTAACAGGCTCTATACATAAAGTTAGAGAATTCGAGTTAGAGAAAGTAAGTCATGTAGGCAGACAAATTTTTTCAAGGAATGTGCTAAATTAGATTAAGAATAGGAAAAAATTGAGGATCTAGACCGGTGATTCTTTACATCTGAAATAAAATCTAAACATGGAAGGGTGAACAGGGACTGGACAAAATTAAACCTATCTCAATTTTGACCGAAGCCTGCTGAATTCAAATTTGAAAATGGAATAAAAATCAATACAATTACCAATAAATTTCGTAACGAATATTCTACTAATGAAATATAAATTAAAACAGTCTCCTCTTTTGTAGCAGGAGTACCAACGACAAATTAAAAGTGACATACATAAGTATGTACGGCCATAGTTTACAGCTTAAAACAAAACGATTTATATTTCAGGTATGTTTGGTTGAAGAGTTTGATATATTGCAAATAGTTGGAGAAGGATGGTTCGGGAAAATACTTTTAGTGGAACACAGGGCTTCAGACACAGAAATCGTGCTGAAAGCCTTGCCAAAACCCTACGTTTCCATACGAGATTTTTATAGAGAATTCCATTATGGTCTACATTTAAGTGCTCATAGAAATATAGTTACTACGTTTGATGTTGCTTTTGAGACTGCTGGTTTTTATGTATTCTGTCAAGAATATGCTCCTCTTGGTAAGTAATTATCATTTCTTTTTAATCTCTTTTTCCCATTCATTAGTTACCTCTTTACCATTCTGTCTTCTGTTCCGATGTTGTGGGGTCCTGGGGTCCGTTGGAGTCATTATTGAATCCGGATGCTTCAGTCTACTAGTTCCTTTCTTTATTCATCTTCCTTGCATTTTCAAATATTCCATTTTAACTCTTATCTCTTGCCCAATTCCCACCAAAAAGTTTTTGATTGTATGAACACCCAGCAACAACTTCTCAGCTCCGAGGGTATACGTTAATCCATTTTTCTCATCCATACAAATTTTGGAACCCAATAAGTACATGATAATTCCTCAGTTTTCTTATAAAACTTTTTCATTACATGTTTAACACACTAATATATTGTGCCGTAATAATTTTTAAATGTCACACAATACGCGAGTTTTGAAAAAATAACGTTGAGTTATTTTTAAACGGAATTTTTAAAGTATTCCTTCAATTTAAAGAATGTTTATAAGATTTATACGCTTGACAAAAACGGACTATAAAGCTAAAGGCTAAATAAGGCCTTGAGACAAATGCTTTTTCTGTTAGCATTCACGTCCAACGCCAGTTCAAAAATGTATGGGAATTATATGTTGTGCAAAAAATATGCCGTCTGTTTTTCCGCAATAAACGTCATTCCCATCCATTTTTGATTAGAGCTTGACGTGAACGATGACCGAAAAGATTATTATCTAGGGACGCAGTTCAGATTGACATCTAAACAAGCAATAAAAAAATGGAAGCATTCAAAGACAAATTAAAATTAGCAAACGGGTGTTGATGAGTCAGAACACATCCAACCACCGATCCTGTCCGAGACGATAGTTTTTACGACACGATAGACTACATGTATTGGACTATGTACACTGACTCATATAAGCACAGTTACGCATTTCACATAACTTATGACCTATCACCACCATTGAAGACCTATGAAGGGTCTCTCCGCATTCTGAGGAGGCCTAGAGTATGCTCCACCACGCCACTCCAATCCAGATTGTTATGCCGCCGAAACCTCCTACATGGCTTAACGATTGCTATATAATAAGAAACGGGACCGACGGCCTTACGTGCCCTCCAAAGCTCTGAAGAGTTCAAGATATTTTTGCCACTAGCGCTCGCCCATCCTACCTAACGCGCCTTTTGCTTAGCTTTTTCGATCGCCTACACTAAAAACAGGCCGCCGCTGAACGCTTCACGCCTTCGCATACGTACTACAATGAAAATCACTAATACAGTCACCTTTTCTTTGTTTGACGAATTCAAGTCGACATAACTCATTTGTTCTTCATGTAACGCGACACACAGTTTTTACAAACGTCGTATTGGATTTGAGCCAAAATCTACTTCGAATAAGTGTTAATTCTAGCACATTTTCAGCGTCTGTCCTCATTTACAACTCACTTTAATTAACTGAAATTATTTCTTTGTCTTCGTTTAAAGTTCAGGCGGTAAATATTAAAATTAGACAAAGAACTAATAAGACATTAGCTTCAACGTACTGGGCTACTATTGAGCACGCATCTTTCCTCGTAACTGAGGAGGTAAAGCATACTCCATGTTGCTCTAATGCGGGCCAACCTAATCGTTGGAAGGCCGTCTGAAAACCTCCGATAAAGTTTAACGACTGCTGAACTTTAACGCTGTCTGAAAACAAAAATTGCATCCGACGGATTAACGAGCTTTTCGATTTTTTTGCCACTATTGAACACACATCCGCTTTACATCCACGATCGTTGTTGGATAACTTAGCCGATCATTTATGACTTCAGCCCCCGGGCTGCGGACGCTTCATTAATAAACAAAATTATTGATCTGAGTTAATAAAATTACTTACTATTTTCAGGTGATTTAACATCAAACATGCTTGATACTGGAATTGGAGAAATTCACACTAAAAGAGTAGCAAAACAATTAGCAGCTGCGTTAGAACATCTGCATCAAAGAGAACTAGTACACCGGGATGTTAAACTAGACAATATTCTCATATTCAAGTCAGACTTCTCAAGAATAAAACTATGTGACTTTGGAGAAACAAGAAAAGTTAATTCCCTAGTGCGGAGAAGAAACGAGTGGTTACCATATTCACCGCCTGAGGTTTTAAAATTAGCCATGGATAGTAGTTATAAGTAATAGAATTATTATTTTATTATTTACAACCAACATTTATTACTTACAACCCTGACAAGCATGCAAAGTACAAAAGAGTAAAAAAAAAATAAAAAATCTTAAAAAAAAAAAAAAAAAAAAAAAATCTTTCATTTTTCTTTGATTTACGACTAAATTTGTAAATACGTTGATGTATCGCATCTGAATACGAACTCAGACTTGTTTATTTTTTGTTCCAGAGCCCAGATCAACCATGATATATGGCAGTTCGGAATAGTTATATTTATATGCTTGACTGGATGTTTACCGTGGCAAAAAGCAGCATTTGATGATCCTAGGTATTTAAGGTAATTAGCTGCATTTTAACATGAACCATATAAAGGATTTTTTTTGTATAAACAAAGAAGAAAGATTTGATTTTTTTAAGGAGAACAGGCTACGAAACTACTGGGCCGATTTTAAAAATTCTTTTATCATTAGATTCCTACATTATTCCTGATAAATAAAGGCTATAAAATATTTTAAAAATGTAGTGGAGTCCGTATGAAAACCTCAATAATATAACCCAATGTGTAAAAGATACAAAAAAAAACCTTATCTTGCGTACGCTGCATAAATTATTGGCAATAGAGCAAAGTTATGTACTACATTTTTATAGACATCAATATTTACCAATAAATCCTCGATCCATTAAAGACTGATGACAATTTTCTCGTCATGTTAGAAGTTACACTTCCCCGAAAATACAAAGAATTTGTCCTTGTAACTGATTCTTAGAAAGCGAAGTGGGAGTAGTTACTACTTTTAGATATAATTTAAGCACCGAATATCAACTGAGACTAACCGACAGACAAACATTACCGAAAAGGCCTAGAGCTTCGCCACGCTGCTCTACGTATCTACACTCCAGTTACTGGCAAACCCAAGTGTCATTCGTTTTTAAACCACCCGAAAGTCGGCAAACCAATTGTCATCTAAAACAACAAACAAATCCGAAACATCGACTTAACAAGAACTTTTTGCTACTAATGGTCGCTCATACCGACCGCGCCCTCTGTTACTTAACCGATAACTGAAAATCAACAAGCAAACTTGCGTATTAATAACATTTCTAAACAAAACAATGTATATTTCTAGTTATTAAGGCTATTTAATAAATAGAACGAACTCTGGTAATCAATACTCCTTAGTTTGCTTACATTAATTTTATTTATAGTATGGACCGATACTCACCCTACATTTACATCGAGTTAGAAATATGTTTGTAGTTTCGTTATAACGTCATAAACAATGTATATTTAAAAAAAACAAGCTTTTATTATCCACAATAAAAAGAAACACAAAATTTTCATAACCGTATTGTTAACCGTTAAGGAGTTTCGATGTCTGGAGCCAATCCTGATCATATCAGGTCATGTTTGTCATAAAAATGTATTGTCATCAGAATGAAAACTTTATGCAAAATTTCTGCTCCGTAGTGTAAGAGGAAATGGGTCTAATTAAGCTTGCAAGATTAACCCCACAACGAACAAAATATACTAAAATACTGATATAGAAACATACTCTGCAAGTAAAACAAAAACTTGTAAAAAGTAAAACAAATCTTTAATTTTAATCGTTAATGTATCATTGTCAATTAAGAAATAAATTATAGTTTTAATTTGTAAACTAGGTAGCAGTCAACAAACGTTGTCAGAAGTAATTCATTTAAAATACAGACTATAAATGGGTAATAAAATGAGACGTGAACGCAGTAAAATAAAAATGTACTTAATTTAATAAAATATGCATTAATTGAGGAAATCTCGAACACTATTAGCGAGACGTCACTCGAATTTTAATAGAGTTACATGACAAGCACCAGCTTTCGAATAAAAAAGAAGAGAACCATCGAATATAACCCATAAGGAAGAAGTCGACTTGATAACCTCTTTTTTGATGTCACCTAAAAATTAAACTTTATTAAAATATTTTAAAGACACAAGCTTTAATTATGAAGCCCTAATACAAAGATACTTATAAAAAATTTCAACTGTATAGTTAACTGTTGAGGAGATCCCGTTTCTAGAGACAATCCTGAGCAAAGTAACAGATTATACCTACCTATCATAATAATATTTAAAATACATTGTCATCGGAACTATGCTAAATTTCAGCTCCGTAGTGTAAGTGGAAGTGGGTCTAATAAAGCTTGCAAAATTTTACCCGAACTATTAACAAAAAATACACTAATAAGTATACAAACATATACTGCAAGTTAAATAAAAGCTTGTAATAATTAACAAAGCTATCTTAGATAAATATTATTTACTTTCTATTCAATTTCCAAATTTCAGTTTCTTCAATTGGTACAACAGTGCAAATCCTCTAAAAAAACAACCTAAATTATGGAAGATGGTATCGTCTCGAGCACAGAAGATGTTTAAGAAGTTTGTTGAGCCGAGGATAGAGAAAAGAGCCGCCAACTTCAATGAGCTCCATCGCTTCCTTGATGATCGTTGGATGGCAAAAGGATTCACTGATAGAGTTGGTAAGCTCAAAATTCAATGTTCATACTATTTTCGAATGACCCTAAAGCCCAGATAAGCCTATAAAGAAAGTAGTCCAGACTCCCAGCCGGAGCAGGCATATTTTTTTTCATTGCAATCCGTAATTGTCCCACCAGTGGGCTCGGGTCTCCACTCACAATGTGAGAGGTGTCTTAGTCCACCGCGCTGGCCAAGTGCGGATTAGACTTCACATACCTTTGAGAACTTTATGGAGAACTCTGAAGAATGTAGGTTTCCTCACAATACTTCCCTTCACCGTAGCAAGTAACAACTTATGATACGCATATAACTTTGAAAATTTGAGGTGTGCGCCGCAAGATTTGAACCCGGGACCTCCTGTTTGAGAGACCTACATACGTTCAAACCACTAGACGGTTACTGCTCTTGTTTATGTTTTTCCAGAATAAATAATATACATTGCTCGTAGACATTACAGACAATGAAATTACAGACGACTGTGACAGATGAGTTTTGTTCCCGAGCTGTATTTTGTCTTGCCTATGCCGTCAGCGAGGTAGAGTATGTTAGTGTGGGGATTTTTCAAATATTTAGAAAAAACCTAATAGCCTGTAACAAGGTTAAGCAATGCTAGTTTCAACATCAGTGGATTTTGCCTTTGGCCCTATCATAAGTATTCCTGAACCAATGTTGAAGTTTTAAAATATACCTAGAATATCATATGTTTTTCAGCCGGTGGAGACGTCGATGAACTCTGTCCATCAATGTACAGTTTTCATAGTGATCCAAACGAAAAAAATATCCTCTTGAAACATTTCCGGGACAACGGAATAGAAACCACAGTAGATAGGCATGCAAAAAAACAAAGGATCAGAGAGTGGATCCAGAACAGCGTAATAGAAGAAGTGGATGAAGAGGTACAATATTTGTAGCTGATTTATATAAATAGGTAATTTAGAAACATAAAATTCTTGACCGGATACTTATCCGGCAAGTTATTTGTCAAGCGTGTCTGTGATAATATGGTCATTATTGTCAACTAAAAACAGCCCTCGCTTCGCTTTGGAACAACCAGTTACCACAAAAAAGTACCAGTTAGATGTAGGATTGTAATGGTAAAAGAATTTTTCAAATCAGCTCACTAGTTTCGGAGCCTATTCTTCTGAAACAAACAAAGAATCAAATCTTTCCTCTTTACAATATTAGTATAGATTATGATTGCATAGCTTAAATAAATCTATACAATCTGTTTTTAATATTAACCGTTAACAACTTAGCTTAAGTATGTGTACAGTTGTACATGGTACCAAAATAACATTTTTTACAATTTTTGTCTGTCAGTCTGCTTGTTCTGGCTAATCTCTTGAACGGCTTAGCCAATTTTGACAGGAATTTCTCTGGCAGATAGCCGATGCAATAACGAGTCATTTGACTAATTTTATTTTAGAATTACAATATATAAGTAATTGTAAAATCTGCGAACTGAACTTTTTTTATTAAAATTCACGCGGACGTAGTTGTAAATAAATTTGTAACTAGCCCATTTATATTATTGGCAACGCATTGGCCACATCATTTGCAATTTGCCAAGGTTTAGATGATCTGGTTGCCAAGACAATAAAAAAAACAGTAAAAAAGTAAAGCTTGACTGAAATTTGGCAGAGTATAAATAAACTGTGTGTTTACACCATCAATCAGCTCAGTTTTACCATAGCACTGCACATGGAACGTGCTTTGTTTCATGAAATATTCAATGTTTGTATCAGTGGCGTAGCAAAGGGGGGGCGGCAGAGGCGGTCCGCATCGGGTGTCACCTT
>DWJZ01003086.1:0-17823 GCA_018249125.1 Asbolis capucinus
AACTCTTGCTCGCCCTCCTTTTGAAATGTTACTATGACAAAACCTACGAATATATTTACCTGTAAATATTTAATGTGAAGTTTATATTATAGTTTACAGTAATGTAATTTCTATTCAGATGTTGTTTTCCTAACCTTATAAAATTATAAAGCAAATTATGTCGAAATGTTTAAAATTGAAACTAAAAAACTGAAATGAAAGGCTACTGTTCGCGCCAATTATACAATATGATTTTTTTAATAATAAGGCATATTTTAAATATGCCGTAATTGTTTCATGAATTTTGAATGAACAAAAAATACCAACCATGAAAAATGCAATAACAATGATATAGCTTATGTAGAAAAATGCCACAAGAGGTCGCGAGTTTTCTATTGGCCCATGATTTTCTTCATTAGAGTCCATCGATGTCGAAAGCAACCTGAAATTTTTTAACTATACTAGAAAGAACAGAGCTCGTTTTGATTGTAAGCAATCGAAAAACTTAAGCAACAGCGGGCTCGGTCGATGGGTGACCGCTAGTGGCAAACAATTCATGAACGCTTCCGTGCTTCGGAGGACACTACAAAATGTCAGGCCCAGTAGTTAGCCATAGGATTAATTCGAGTGTCATGAAAACTTCCGACCCTTGGGTTCGCCTCTAACCCTGGAAGGGTCCGCACTTGGCCAGCGTGGTGAACTATCACCCCTTACATTGCGAGTGAAAACCCAAGCCCAGTATTTTACAATAATGATGATTCTGTCCACAATCAAATATATCGAGACACGCGGACGCTAACAGAGCCTAGTTTTAGTACAAAAAATTTTCATACTCACCCCGGCCAACCTTCAAACGTCGATACAGTGAATAATGTTAACATACCATTAGGTACATTGTCAAAATTGAATTTATTATTAACCCACTCCCTGACTTCTAATTTTGGTTTGCCTTTATTATTATATATAAGGTACGATCCTCTGTAAAATAAAGTGTATAGTTAATAAATTGGTAAATATGCTACTAGTATTAAAAGCGATAGTTTGTGAAAATAGATGTACGTTTGTTACTCCGTGACGCACAAACTACGGTTCTGATCGGAGTGAACTTTGGCTTAGAGATAGATTATATTCTGAAAAAAAACATAGTCAACTTTTATCGACGCACCCACTACGAGGGTGAAGCCGCGAACAGAACTAGTTATTTATAATTACGACCTATCCATCTTTGAAATATTCTCGTTACGTGGTGCTATTTCAATAACGGGGGCTATGTTACCGAGTACTTCTTTACGAGGACGTTACATTTATTTTTACAAAAGACAGCCTATGTTCTTTCTGAAACTTTAATCTATTTCTGTACCAAATTTTGTCAAAACTGGTTCAGTGGTTTAAGCGTAACAGCATAACAGACAGATAGGCAGAGTTACTTCCGGATTTATATGATTAATTAAGATTTCGCGGTAACTAAACCTGACGATACTTATAAGTTCATGAACGTCAAGTTGGATACCATGCTCGCAGAATGAATTGTGAAATATTTAAAACTTTTCAGTATCAGACAGCCAGTAACTATGAAGTTTCCTTCGAGTTGACACCTCGTCCACTTCCTTTCAGGCGACAATCAATGGTTTTGGGGTTGATATCTACAGGCGACCACTTGCCATAAGTTAGCAATAAACTCTTGCAAAGCCGACGGCGACACTTTGCCATAAGTTAGCATAGAGCACATGTCATAACTTGTCTCCAACTTTCTGAATATTAAAATAAAACAACTTACTGACAATCAACAACAGTCATTTTTGTAACATCAGTACAAGAATAAAATTTTCCCTGAAAACATAAAATATTAATTACTTACAGAAATTTAAAATGCACATTACATTCTCAAAAACACTTTAAATCACCTGACCTCGCTTCGTTATCGCAACGGTAAAGCTAAGCATAGAAAAATACTAAATTAGCACAAAAATGGGTTACAACACTGCTATTAATAATAATACTGCAGGCTACAGGCCTACTACCATCTGTCAGCGCGGTAATAATATAATAATATTTCACGTTACTCTTTCGTACAGAAACCTCCTCAAAATAAGCTTGATTTCCACATTTCTATGGTAGTTTTGAAGTGTCTGCGATAAATCCTTAGAACTTGTTTTATTGAGGGAAAATATTCGTAGCCCAATAGCTCCACCAAACCGTATTAAAGCAGCATGGTGGAGTATGCTCTAGGTCTCCTCATGATGAAGCTCAGTGACCAGTGGTTTAAGCCACTCATAAACTTTAGCAAATAAATTTAACAAAGACATTTTAGAACAAATCATTCTTTCATTTAAATTAGACAATTTTGTGAAGTGATAGTACGAATTTGGATACGAAGTCAATATTAGTTGAAAATTTATAAGACCTTACAGTTTTGTGAAGATGATGGTAGACCGTGCTCGAGTAATATGGTTATTGACTAAAACGTAACATAAGATGGTCACATTATCGTTGTTACATCTTTATTCTTTATTGCCCCCCGTCTGTATGCTCTAGCCTTTCATTTTACCGTCCACAACAGATTCCATGAATCATAAAAAACCGCGAATGTATATATGTAGTTTGTTTTCGTTTATAAACTGCAACTATACAAGTAAAATTACGCCAAAAATTATTGATTGATTTAAAAATTAAAATCATTAGGATTATTAAAAATTGCATCAGAATTATGCTGTATATTAAATATTACTTTTATAATCAAAAATTTATTTCAAAATATGAAAGATATTTAATTTTATTTTTGTGTTCACCGGCATAAGTATAATATAAAAATCTGTAGTGGACGGCGATTTATATTTTAACATTAAACTACATAATAATATAACATAAAATACATAAATACCTTAAACAATTGTATACCAACAACAGCAAACATAAATTGCAAAATATGATTTATGAGAAAAATATTCCCAATCGATTTTATTGAAGCAAAAACACATTTTACGACGTACTGTTAACACATAGGTTAATACAATATCAAATCATTACGTCACCAAGTCACAGTATATTCACCCATTGTCCAAAATGTCGTAAACATGATGCGTCGAACATTTTGTGTAAAAAGAAAAAAAAACATAAAATTATGCGTTTAGTTACAAGTGACCCATGACCTACTTACATTGTGTTAGTCCTTGGTTGAAAAAAAAGTCTTTTGAAAAACAAAATGCCAGTGTCCTCATCTAACTGGATTAAAAAAAAAATCAAACCACAATAATGAACCAAGTACCTCATTCCTAGAACGAGTGGAAATGTCAAGGTAGGGGGAAGGGGACTGTGCAAACGAAACACACTGAAGCTCTCTTGAGTCCAAAAAATCACAAAGACGATATATCGATCGACAGCACACAACACCTTTGGGCTAATTTAATAAAAAAAAACAAGAAAAATCATGCAAAACCCATAAGCGAATTTTTGGACCCACGGAAAAAGCGAAAAAAACTATTGTTAGTAAGACCGATGTAAACGTAGAAAGCCTCACACACAAAACGAAACCAGATGATTCTTTCAATATTTCCGTAGCTAATGTTTCGCAATAAGCCAATGAAATACTTACTCTTAGGTTTTTAATGAACTTTTGACCCAAAGGTGTCGTAAATAACAATATAGAAGACAGCCTATTAAATTTTCGGTACGCTCCCTACCTTGAACATTTGCACTCCCATTACAGCGAACATGAATTGCAGAAGATTTGTCACCAGCAATATATTGCCAATAGTTTTTATAGCAACGATCACGCATTGTACTACGTGCTAGAATTGATAAAAACCATTTTACTATTATATATTATCATCAGTCAGTACATATGTAGTTAATCAAATTAGTAAGTAGTAAACAAAGAGGATACTGACCTTTAGACCTTTTGCTCTGTTTATAGCTCTCAGGGGTCTGAGCACACGAAAAACTCTCAATATCTTTATAAATGATACATTACTTGATCTGAAAAACAAAAAATAGGAAGCTATGATATGAATAATCACGAACTTATTACTTACAAGTTTTTGATTAAAAAAATAACTTAAAATCATATTTGTCATAAGAATGAGATCCGCTCCACTATCGAATCAGGCAATACGCAGGTAAATGTAAACTACACAAAGTTTTCTTAGCAATAAATATTAACGCAATATTTTTATAACATGTAATGTCTGATACCAAAATATCGCCAATCCAATTTTAAAGAAACGATAAAATAGTAAATGAGTCAGATTCTACAATATAATTAAAAGTCATCAAATAGCAAACAATAAAATGGTTTCGTTATGAATTTTATAAAGCACCAATGCACTCACCCCGTCAAGGAAACAAGAGAAACGATAACGACAAGGAGATCCAGAATGTTAAAAGCAGATCTGCAGAATGCACCCTTGTGTAGAATGAAGCCGTATGTGATAAGTTTCAGTACCAATTCTATCGTGAAGATCGTTGTGAAGAGATAGTCCATATACTTTAAAACCTGAAATAGCATTTTGAGATTTTCTTATAAATTCCTTTGCTTAGGAAAATAACTTAATTAATATTAGACATATTTTTTTAATAAAAGGTCTGAAACTACTAGAGTCTAGTAACAAGACACTTACTATTATACAAGTTTCTGCTCAAGGTTTCGCTCGCGTGGTTGGTACGTTGGTAAAAAGTAGCTTATGTGTATTCCACACTATAAACGATCATTTAGATCCATAAAGTATTTTAAGCGCGAAGGAGTAACAAATATCCATCCATCCTCACAAACATTCCTATTACATTAGTAGGATTTTTAATTTTTTCACAATTTTTCCAATCTTAGGAATTCATAAAACTTAGTGTGCCATCTAAGAATACATCACATTAGACCATCAGATGGGATTGTTGTCGAACACGAATTTATAGAATGTAAAAAAACAATCACATGAACGTTTTTTTGTCATTTTATTTATTTATTTATTTATAAGACACTCCAACAGCATTACACACAGAACATTCTCAGAAATTACATTGAAATAGACACAAGGAACTGGTATGCATGCCAGTTACAGGAGTGTACAACTGCATGCCAGTTACAGGAGTGTACATACTCACATCATTTATACTTTGTCTGCTAGTATCAGCTCCCACAGGGTCTTCCATGGCCAACATCACAGAAGAAGCCAAAATACACAAGAGTATCAGATTCTTAAACCAGGAGTTCTTCTGAATGTTGTAGCATAAAACGCGGAACCTTAAAAAAAAAACAAATTTATAATCACATAATCAATTGAATGACGTAATAGATTTTTTTTAAAATAAATTCGTATATTGTCTCAAAAATCATAATAAAGCTATCAACGTAAAAGCCCTATCTCCAACAAGTAAAAACGAATATTGTGCTATAGGTCAATAATATTCTTATATTTTGACCCTGCGATGACATAATTTTTGTAGGTAATCAGTATAACAGGCAACTTTTTCCACTTGACATGATTAATGACGTGAATAATGTATTAGGATATTAATGGCTTACCAATTTTTGTTGGATAATATAAAAAAGCTGCTAGCTTCCGGAATGGGTTTGTCCTGTGATTTAATTTCAACTTCAGATAGACGTCGGGGACGCGCAGACATGATTGGTTTCTGTGGTTGATTTTCCTCTACTTTTATATCTCCTGAAACACGGATTGTTACAAACAAAATACTTTTTTATTTCTTTCACAAACTAATATAATTACATGCATTTATCCATATTTAATTTAATTTATTATATTATATACTTCACTGAAGATATAATTTCCGGTGTTAATACTAATTGATAGTAATAATCATACCGTTTTGTTTTTTGGCATTCGCAACGAGGACTCGTTCGATATCATTTGGACCTGGTTCTGGTTCTTGTTCGTTTAGTTCTTCTTCAGATCCCGTTTCCTCGTACTCGTGATCTGACCTGAGCAAAATAACAGTTGTAATACTTTTACACGTTCATACTATAATAATATATCATTATAAAATGAATTTTCTCTAAAATATGTACTGTTTTAGGACGAACACTCTAATTTCCTTTTCTGACTGAGAAATGGAAATTAAGTTTCAACGCATAATAATCAAAGTATCATAAATTCTGAAGGTTTAATTTTATATGTCGACACTTAAATCCCGAAATAAAAATTAAAAACAAATCCTTTATTAAAATACAATAAAATATTTCATTCCAGTAAGTTATTTACCTTGATACGATTTGATACGATTTATACTTGGTGCTGCATGAAAAACAACAATATAATTGTAATAAGTATTGAAATATAACAAATGTAGTAGTAGTATGAGACGAATAATTTTGTCAAAAGCTTTAAATTTTCGGTAAAAGATATAAGTTAGAAAAATTTAGTAATATTAAACTGCATTGAATTGAATAGGGAAAAAAATAGCAGGAATTTTAAATCATCATTCTAAATATTAAAATGTGCGCATATGAATGAAAGAACGTAATTATTTTCTTTACAGTATTTTTTTTGTATGTATTTCACTCACCCTTCACTGGAATACCCTTCTTCATCATTAGCATACTCATCATCATTTTCCTCCTTCTCTTCATCCAATTGCGGATTTCCTGCTTCTGGATTTTCGGCATCCTGTACAAATTTTAATGCATTCACATATCTGTGTCCCGTAAGCAGCTAATTGATGTTACATTGATAGTAATAATTTCAAATAAACCTGTTTTACTTATTTATTAAATTTCAAGTAAGGTTATTCTAATTATACATTCAATAATTCTTCTAATGTCTGCAACACATACTGGGTCCTAAATAATTAAAAAAATACAATTAAAATAATTCACCTCCATGTCTTTGACGATTTGTTCTTCTTCCATGTCTTCAGCATCTCCCAAATTATCAACAGCGATAGCCAAGAACACGTTTAAAAGAATATCTGATTGTGTTCAGTCAGGAGTCATTAGTACGTCAATTAAACAACATATGGAATATAAAGAAATCAGTGAGACCCTACATAGTATTCTGAAGTGAGTTTGAACGACAACATATGTATAATATCAAACGACAATCAAATTATTAGTTTAGTTACAATTACACAAATCAAAAGGAATTGAAATATACACCAAGATTCAGATCACAATAATGTTGTTTTCTAAGTAATGAAATAGAATTTTAGCAAGAAACCGACATTAAGTGGGCTTAATCAAAATATATTCGTTGTCCCCAAAAAATATATATTGTTTTATATTTTACTAAAAATTGCACTCGCTTCGTTGTCCATTGGTTTCGGAGTTGTCGTACTAACTTTCACAAGTTATCCCACGGGAATAAAGCAGTTTTCTAGGATGAAAAGCATAATATAACCATTGTCCTTACATAAGCCACAAACATGCTTAATATCATCTAAATTGGTCCATCGGTTTCGGAGTTGCCATACAAACTAACCTTTTAGCCTGTGGGAATTAAACCATTTCTTGGGATAAAACATATCCTATAACCATTCTCGGGGTTTAAACTACGACTATTCTAAGTTTCATCTAAATCTGTCCAGTGGTATTTGCGTGAAGCTCGAACAGACAGAGAGACAGACAAAAAAACCCAAAACAATTGTTTTGGTCTCTATATCGATAACAAAGCCTAACCGCATCAAAATTTTCAAACTTAATGTACAGGATGGAGCACGTTGCAGCTATATTATTAGTACAGATTTTGTGCAAGTTTTCATACAAAGTTACAATGCAATAGGGATAATACCCACCCTTATCTTGGCAAAGGATACAATTACCACAGATGAATATAATAATGAAGTATAAAGAAGCCAACATTCCGGTGGAGCCAGCGCCACCATAAGCATTGATTCCGTGGTACATTACCACGTTCCAATCTTCTCCCGTAAGTATCTGAAAAGTTTTTAGTTGATGAATTGCATTGGTTAATAATATTGTTTATACATTAGTTATTCATTAGTTAGCAGGTTACTTGGACTTCTGATTTATAAGCTGGCTAAATAACTCGAGTTTTCAAAATGATGACCTGCTGCATGAGACATCATAAAAAACCTCCCTTATGCCGATGACAAATAGGTATTGTCTATCGAGACTTTAGGTTTTGACAAGATTTATTTTATATATTTTGCTAGTAATTTCGTAATTCATGAAGGACTTTGTATAGTAAAATTTTGACTTTCGTTAAGTGAGCTATTGGTTCCAAAGAAGAACTAAACAGTTTTCATTTCGATTAATTACGTATCTGAACACTTTCCACAGTGTTTTTCAAAAACCATATCTTCAAGTTTGTACTTAACCAAATCTCTGTAGAACTGAGCCTCGAAGTAAAAGTAACTTTAATAATTAGATAGGTACTTGCAGTAAAGGAATAACGATCTGTCCATAAAATAAATACAGTATTAAAAGAGGTAAAAATAAAATGTAATACAGACCTGAAACATAGTAAGAACAGCCTGCCAGAAAGAATCAAAGTTATGCCGTTCTTTTTGTGCTTCCGGATCATAGTCGAACTTGCCACCAAAAACCTGCATACCGAGCAGCGCGAATATCATGATGAAGAGGAAAAGAAGGAGCAAAAGAGAGAAGATAGACTGGATAGAGTTGAGCAGAGACGCGACCAGGTTTGAGAGAGACCGCCAATATCTGACAGAAGGAGTAAGGAATAAACTAATTAATAACATTAGAAACAGACATAACAATTTAGTTACTACATCTATGAAGTAAACATTACATTGCAGATGATATAAACATAAGAAATAAGGTGATAACAAACAGAATTTATTAACAAATATGATCCCAATATTAACAACTAAAAATTAAATTTCATTATAAATTTATACAAATAAAACTTATCCGTACTTCTGCATACACATCAAATTATTTTTGCAATTATACTTACTTGGTGACCTTAAAAACTCTGAGCAAACGGACACATCTCAACACAGATATACCCAGCTGAGGAATCGTGTTAGATGTAGTCAAACCCAGTTCCACGATGGAGCAGAACATGACAAAGCAGTCAAACCGGTTGAAGAGAGAGACGAAATAACCCTGAAACGAAAACAGCACTCTTAAAGTGTAGGTGGTTCTAAATATTTAGCTAATACATCATTGCAACTCATAAAAATCCCACTACTGGGTCTCCAGTCACAATAAGCGGCAGTCGACCACGACCACGCTGGCTCAGTGCGGATTGGTTGAGTTCACACTCCTTTAAGAACGTTATGGGGAACTCTCAGGAGTGCAGGTTTCCACACGATGTTTTCCATCAGTATAGCAAGTGATAATTAACTCTTGACACACACATAATTTTGAAAATTTGGTGTGCACCTAATACGTAATACTTGTCATTATTCACGTATTGGTATACCTAAAAAAATACAAACAGTTCCGCCACAATAGGCCAAGTCACTAGATGTTACACTGAATATCTAACATAAAGGATTCTGATAATGCAATGTCATCCCAAAAACAAGAATTGTCTCTGAAGCCTAAATTAACACTTATTAATATGATTTATATTATAAAGATGGATAACTCCACTTGTCTCAAACTCTAGTAGCGCCATCTATGTAACTTGTGAAAAACATGCATCCTTACCTGAATTCCTAATGCGTACATTTTCACCAACATTTCCATAGTAAACAATATCACAAACAGATAATTGGCGTAGTTCTGGAAATCGTCCAACCATTTTTCTTGACTGAAAAGAAATGATGTACCTATAAATTTCTAGATATCACAAAATGTTATGTTTATGGTATCGTACATTATAATAACAAAATATCCCCACAACCACAGAGTATTTAAAGAGGCATAGATTATACACGAATGGCAAAATTTCTCTTCTAATAGAGGGACTTTAATTCAATAGTCTTTTTTTATGTCGAGGAGGAAACTTGCAAAAGTTACCCGGTGCCGTGGGAGCGACTCCGGGTTATGTGAGATTTGTACCGCACTAAAACCCCCCCGGTGGACTTCCACACCGCTACGCGGAGGATTCCTGGATCTCCAAAGGAACGCAACCGGGGTCTAGTTCAATAGTCTGCGTATACTTTCACACTCGTTAAGACTTTTATGGATTTATTAAAACTCCGTCTCCAGGAGACCAGCTTCCAATATATCATCGTACTTTTTGCATCTCCTCCTATTCTTGTCTTTAGGGGCGTTTAAACTTTTCCAGTTCCACTTATTCTCGTGGTCTTAGATTACATGACAACTCATACCCACACATGCCCACAATTGGTTTTGTTAATCTTTCAGGCTTTAAAACTTACTTGTGGTGTTCAGTAGCCAACACCATGGTGTTGAGGAATACAAGGACTATGATCGCCCAGTAGAATGTTTGTGTCTTTACAGCTTTTCGGCAAGTCCTGCGTAAACGACGATTTACCTAAAAATTAAATAAATAAGTTTTATTCAAATATTTTAAGGCACAAGCTTTAATTAGAGTAAAGAACCTTGATACAAAGAAACAAAAAATCATAACTGTATTATTAACGGTTGATGCGTTCCCTCGTCTGAAGCCAATCCTGAACCTAGTATCAGGTCATGCTTATAATAAAAATGCATTGTCATCAGGACTGAAACTTTAATATATATTTTCAGCTCCATAGTGTAAGTGAAAGTGGCTCTAATGACCTAGCAAGATTTGACCCGAACAGACCAACTTACAGACATAAACTGTAAGTTATATAAAAGCTTATAAAAATTTCAATTTAGAAAAATATTTTACCATTAGAATCCTACGTTACCCCTGATGAACATAGGCTATATTTAATACGTACGTACGTATTTAACAAGTCCGTGATACCATAGGTCTAACTGTTACAGTAATGTCACAATAACTACAATTTTGTGGTAACCGGTATTTCCAAAGCAAAGCGAGGGCAATTTCTAGTTTTGTAATATATAAATTCAAACATTACTCATACCTTGTCAAATCTCTTGCAATATATTTTACAAATGGTAGTTTGTTGCGGTTCTCCGCAATTGAGTTGAGATTGAGATCCTTCGTTGCTTTTTCTGTCTTTTGTTACTGAAAGCAAATATATGTGTAATCACAATATACATATATAAAAATAAGTGCTCATAATTAAAATAGAGACAAGTTATTAAAACATTAATGACGAATAATTAGAAATTTGGTAAATATACTTTAAAATCAAAGGCAAAAGTTTAATTAGGTTTCACTCTAATTAATCTAAGCCCATAGGTTTGGGAGATATCTCATT
The DNA here is from genome assembly GCA_018249125.1 of Asbolis capucinus. Lineage (NCBI taxonomy): Eukaryota > Metazoa > Arthropoda > Insecta > Lepidoptera > Hesperiidae > Asbolis > Asbolis capucinus. The sequence goes on from DWJZ01003086.1 coordinate 11,203, forward strand.
TGTGACTGTAATAATAAATTACAATTCAAAATAACAAATTACAATTTTGACTACGCCAGCTTCAACAAAACCTTACTGTGAGTGGTCTTGTAAGAGGTGGAAGAAACTCCCTACGAATTATTTTTTCCTACTTACAGTTACACATTGCACGTACTACTTACGGCTATATATTAAACTCATGCCAATACATTTTTTCGTTAAAATATTCTCTACTTTCGTTATAAGAATGTTTTTGACGTGCCGGCCAATTCTCGTTTTGCAAGTCATAACGATATCGTTACGCCTTTGTCCTTGAAGAGCAATTTGGTATTGACATTCGAAAACGATTCGACTGCAACCGAACGACATCGATCACAAAAGTGGTTCGTCAACGAAATGTCAACTGCATCATGTGGAGTTGAAGTTCTATTGAAGTAAAGTCAAAAAAATGCGAATACCAAATTCCAGCTGGATTGCAATCGGACAACATCTAAACTTGAAAGACTTCGAAATCGTTTCGTATAGGGAGAATCGGCTGAATGAGCTGTATCAATGATGTGGCTGTATTTCTTAACCTTACCTTGTCTGCCCTGTCCATCCTGGTCCTCTTCCTTCTGCCCTCCATCATTTTCTAGATCCAATTCCTCAGCAACCGTTATCCAATTAAGGTATCCCTTTAAGTCTTCCTCAAATTGTTGCCTTTCACGAGATTTCTGGAAGTCTCCACGGCTTTTGGCTTTTTCTCTCTCCTTTGAAAATTCACTAAAAGAAAAGAAAACAACCTTATTGATAAATTTATTATTAATAAATTCACTACTCACCATTATTATTATTTGCAGCATTGATTGTCTAGTGTTTTTAACTTTAGTCTCTCTAATGGGAGGTCCTGACTTTCAAGTTACGAGCATATCAGAAATTGATTATCACTTTGAACTACCGGGAAGGAATGCATCGTGAAGAAACCTGCAATCCTGAGATTTCTCCGTAAAGTTTTCAAAGGTGTGCGAAGTCCACCAATCCGCACATGGCCAGCGTGGTGTACTATAGCCTGTACCCTCACATTACAAATGAAAACCCGAGCCCCGTATTGAGATGATGGGTTACAGTGATGATGATGATGGCGATGAATCATTATTCAACAGGAAATCATTACTGTACTTCGAAGCAAAAACACTTACCCAGACAACACACCAAGAATCAAATTCATGACGAAAAAGTTACCAAAAATGACTAAGGTAACAAAATATATCCAAACCCACGTATTTCCTTTTACATTCGATATCTGTAAGCAGACGAAAATAAAATAAATAATATACATACATTCATATATCAGAATAAGAAATTTTCCATCTTAAAAAAAGAGACTGAAGAAATCCATAAAACGCAAATACTAACATTCCAACGTTTATTTAGACAATTCTTTGTTATATATAACTTCGTAAGGGTATAAACGACGAACTCAATGCCTAAATATTGGCAAACTGCCATACAAAGCTACTTTAATAAAAAAGTTCCTTACAGCGTACATAATATCAGTCCAGCCTTCAAGAGTGATGCATTGGAAGACAGTCAGCATAGCGTAGCCAATATTGTCAAAGTTGGTGATTCCAAAATTAGGACCAATCCAGTAATCTTTGCAGATCTGGTTTTCTTCGCAATGTGAGCCGATGTCAGGATTCCGGCTACATGCTTCTGGTTCGTCGACCATTTCATCTGAAAAATAAAAATATTTAATAAAAAAGCGATAAAAATTTATGACATAATTCGCCTAATTATGGATATGGATGAATCCAGCCGAATATGAATATATAAAATTTATCAGAATTTTGACATAGTCATCAAAATTTGTGCCTTTTATAGTCATCCATTAGAATAATGATGGTGTCATAAAAAGAGATCAAGTATCGATCATATTTACTTGTCGCATTATCGAAGCAGGTATCGTGCAGAACGCCCGCGAAGAGTTCTAACCCAATGATCGCATATATAATAATGACGAATAGCACCAGAAACGCTATGTGGAATAAAGGCACCATCGCTTTCAAAATGGAATTCAGTACAATCTGCAGACCTGAAAAAAGAAAAATTTATAATTTCAAACTTAATCAATGTTAAGTTGACAGACATAATTAAATCATGATGAACCACTAGTTTTTAAGTTCGAAGGATAAATCGATCTTGTGACGATACTTCGACACAAAATAAACCTATGCCTATGTTAAAATAGGTAATAGCTACTCTTCATACCAAGCTTCATTTATTTCGTCTAACAATTCGTCATACTCTCTTCGGCGCTTCTCGTACCTTGTTGCCTAAAAGTAAGCCTCGTAGCCTTACAAGTAAGAAGTTAAATAGCAGTGATAGCTTAGTGATTAAGAATCCGGCCTTCCACTCGGGGGTCCGGGTTCAATCTCAGGGCCCGCACTTCTGACCTCACGGAGTTATGTTAGTTTTAAGCATATAAATATCACCCGCTATAACAGCGAAGGAAAACATCGCGAGGAAACCTACATGCCGAGGAGTTTGCATAACTCAAAGGTGTGTGAAGTCTGCCAATCCGCTCTTGGCCAGCGTGGTGGACTATGGCCTTATTCAGAGAAAATACCCGTGCTCAATAGTGGGCATTGATGGGTTGAGATGATGATGATGAAGTTAAATTAAAGAAAAAGGCCATGTTTCTATATTCTTCCATTCTTCTTTATATATTCTTTATCGTTCTCTTAAAATATCTATTGATTACCTGATGATCGTTTTCTCTCTACCCAACAAAGAACAGTAGGTTTGACATAAGCATTAGTTGATAAAAATCAGGGAACATCTGAGGATACTATTAACTCTAGAAGAATCGGCAATACTTTTTTTATTTCTTAAGCAGAAAAACGTGCAGCCGAGTCTCCTAAGGGAAAGTGATCACCGCCGCCCGTGGTCATTAGCATAGCATTACCTAGCATAAATAAATATCTTTGGACAACTTACACACGACCGTCTGACCCCAAAATAAGCGTTAGCACAAGCTATGTTGATCAGATAACTGATAAACATGCTTTTTTTTAAATACATACTTAAATAGATATTTCTATTACACGCCCAAACACAGAGAACAAACATTCCTGCTCATCACAGAGAAGTTTGACCTGGGTGGGAATGGAACCCACGACCTCCGGTATAGTAGTCAGGTTCACTAACAGTGGTCTAGTGAGACCAACTGGCCTGTTTACGGTTTTTGTGACATACGGTATGTAAGTACCTCTTTATAAAAGTTATAAAGTAATGACTATACCAGATACCTCCTTACACAACAGTAAATATTTTCTTAAATAAAAAATTATGAAAATAGTAGTTATCTAGCAGAATAAGAAATAATCTTTTGTTCACTGGTACTAAGTCGTTTTATATTTCGTGTCTATAAGTGCAGGTGTTGTTAGATGAGTGACGACCTGTAACCTGCACGTAACGCACGGGGACGTACATGAACCAGCCGTTCTGTCCGCGGACGTCCGGCCTCCGGTGTCCGTGACCGTGACAGTTGACAAGCCAACCGAAGCTGGAAGCTCCAGGGGAGCTTTACAATTAATATGTATATTCGAATCTTCAGAACGGCATATTGTACAAAGCTACGGAATCCATCCTGTTCAAGACAGCTGTCACGATATTTAGTTATGTTTCTGTATACGCGTACATATTTGTCAAATCAGTCGCTAATAAAACATCAGGCGGTTAAGACGTGCTGACTGTAGCAGCACCAAATTAATGTTGCACTCAATCACCCTATATACCACGCGACTGTGACAGTATAACACGCACGCACTATTATGTAATTATAGCATAATATTTTCACTAATAGAGGAGTATCAAATCAAATGTCGTCCGCATCATTTCTGTGTTCCCTAAGACTCGCCACCATAACTCCACATGTTGCTTGGTCACACTTTGAACACCCCATCATACCGAGTGACCACAACACGGCCATACACAGTCAGATAGCTTCTATTACAACAACGGCTTTTCACTTAATATAATAAGTCCTTAAACACGTTGAAAATTAATATAATATTCATAATTGTTACTCTACTTAATAATAATTAAAATTCAGCTATAAACTCATTGTAATTAAAAAGAATTAAGTGCAAGCAAATAAACAGTTGGAAGGAAAAGAAATAATAACGTTTACATTAACAATGCGCACTCAGAGTGCATTCAGAATTAAAAGAAAATTCCACAATATTATTCAATGAAAAACAAGCGTTTTGATAAATGCGGGCAATACCATTGTTACTGGCTCAAACTGGTTCTGTCACGCTTTCTTTACACCACATACCACACTACACCAGCTACGGTTTGTAGAAGCGCTCATAGCCCGGTGATTTGCGGTGGTGTGAAATGATCATGCGAGTTAAACAATGGAGGATGGATGGATGACCGCCACTGGCAAAATATCTTGTTGTTTTTTAGTTGTTTTCATCGTTAGATAGGAATCGTTATGCCATCTCTGAGGTTCTGGTGACAGAAAACCCTTAGGATGGCTATGCCTTGAAGGGATACTAATCCCTTCTTTTGATAGATTATTTTACCTATCCGCACTATTGTTATATGGAAGTCTATACTAATGTTATGAAGAGGAAAGATTTGATTATTTGTTTGTTTGTTAGAGGCATACAGGCCCCAAAATTACTGAACCGATTAGAAATATTCATTTATTGTTACATTATTTCGGACATACATACGAATATAGGCCATAGAAAATTTGCGAAAATGTTAGGGATCCATACGAAAACTTCGATAATATAACCCAGTGTGTAAAAATTAACAAAAAAATCCTTATATCGCGTACGCTGCTTAAATTATAGACAATAGAGCAAAGTGATGTACTACAGTTTTATAGAAGATATCAATATCTAACAGTTATGTCTATATGTATATATAACTACATTTTCATTTTAAAATATCCCAAATGGTACCGAGGGTATTTCCTAGTACTAGATACATTTCTCAGTTGTAAAAATAATATTGTAGCTTACAGATCTCGTCTCGCCACGCCGATTCATAAAAGAATATAAACCAAAAACTTTATAAAATATTAAACTAGCTAAGAAGTTGTTCATTTTAAAACATGTTTCGCTCTAATTCATGATTTTCGTGTGTATTACATCACTATTGTAGCCTTTGTGTGCGAGGCATTGTACATTGTAATACAATCCGAGCGCCGTATAAAGCCTTTTTAACGGTTTGAAAGCCTCCGCGGCTCGTAGCGAAATATACCCGGTCACGGTTTCAGTGATGTGGTTTCGGTATGGGTTTGCCGCGGGCCCCCTCCCTTCCCGGGGAGGAGGAGGGGGGCTCCCTACCGCAACATGTTTGAATACCGTACCTCTGGTGTGAAATTGGCAAAACTCGAAAAACGAGAATATCTCTGCATAAAACGTTGAAAAAATTTAGTTTGACCAGTAGTGGTTTTACAGGAATGCTTTTGTTTCTACAGCGGCCGGAGTTTTAAGGATTGATTGAATTCGTAATGTAGTTCTCTGTGCTGCGAAATTGGTGACGCGTTTTATGATTTGTATACATAACGTGCCTGTTTTAGCTGTATTTATTCACTAATATTAATAAAAAATGTGGCGTATTGTGGCGACCAATAAGAGGTACTAACATAAATTCCTCTTGGGCAGACTCAGGTATCATAAAAGGCGATAGAAGTCAGCTCCTTGGTGGTAAGGTTTCGGGAAAAGGTTACTTTATAAATAATATTATCCTCAATCTGTTGTCAATCCAGAAGAACTGGAGAAATTAAAGACTATGAGCGGTTGGAAGCACAGTACTAGCGGCCCTTATGACCAATATTAGAAGCAACGCGCAATAAGTGATCCTTGTAAACGTTGAGGATATGAGTACGAAAACACTGAAGACAGGATAACAATGGGATAGGGCAACATTACGCCCTCAGCCGAAACATCATTTGGTGGCTGATTCAAGTACTAGAATACAAATATTAAATAGTAAAGGAAATGTCTCAGTTTTAATTGAAAGTGTGGCCACCGCGGGCACTCGATACTGTTATCGGGCGCGTTCGTTTAAACACTTCCCGCTCTCAATGGTGCCCTTTCAAGAACGCTCTTTCAACTTTTAATAAGACGTTTTGCTCGTTTGAATTTAATACTATCTTGTGTTGTACTCGCAAGGGACTGGGTTATCGGGATTAGGGAGGTTAGTTTACTAAAGTTAACAGATTTGGGTTAGTTTTAGTACAACTTTGAGAGAGGTCAATCATGTTGTGTACTGATGTGAGTTCCATAACAGAGTTATAGGAATAAGTTTACAGGGAATGGATATTCTAATGTTAAAGAGGCTACCGAACACGGTATTTTCTTATTAACATAAAGTATAAATTGACGATGATCCGAGTTTAGGATCATCAAAATACTTTTACATTATAATTTTATATTCGTATGGTTCTTAATAAATAAATAATTAATCTCAGGTCACCCTATAGGCCGTCATCTGATACTAAGCATTAGCTTATACTATGGTGATCAGGCAACATATACACTCAAATACATTTGCAAACATATAGGTTTAAAGAATTTTTATTCCCATAAAGACATTAAATGTCACTTACATGAGAACTTAATCTACTTACAAAACATT
>DWJZ01003087.1:0-17823 GCA_018249125.1 Asbolis capucinus
GATGTTGTGTGTTGTAATTTTTTTGTGTGTCTGGTATGACTATATTTATTTGTAGTTTGTACTTGTTCTTTGACCAATATTAAGTTAAAGAACAAATTTTCATAAATATAATGAGGTTAGTGGAAAAAACCTCCTTTGTGTCAGTTGGTGAACACCCTACAAAAGATTTTTTATGGTTTAATTACATTTATTCCGTATTATAAAGTCGCATATTAACAAAAACCTAGCGAGAAATATATCAAAATATTTAATGGTACAATTGATGAATTCCAGATGTCAGAGTGGGATAGATTCGCGGCAGAAGAGTACGAACTTTTAGTCGCCGAAGAGGGGGGAAGTGACGCGCAAGACCAAATGTAAGTACCAAATTATCACCTTCAAATTGTTATATTATATTAATGATAATAAAATTCTTCTTTCGAACAGGCAGTTGTATAAAATCATGAAAGAGTCAGAGAAAAAGAAGTATATGAGACGATTCTATGAGTTGTGCAGGACTAGTGGACTGAACGGATTTAGATATTACAAATAGATTTATTATGGTAAAGTAGATTTGACCCCTCATTCGCGCACTTAGATCATGAGCATTTTTGATGCATTTTGTCATTCGCACTGGATTTAGCGAAACAAGCACGGTATTGTTACAATCACAATTATTAACATTATTGTTTACACGAATACAGTTGCTGGGTTTAGTGCGAGAGTCCTGCTGTCACACTCAGAGATGTTAATGGTTACTTAAATCGCTCCTAAGTATCCATTAACGACTCTGAATTTGAAAATGACCATCATTTCTTATCATATTATACTTACTAAGCTAAGCGATGTAACTTATTAGTTATATGATTTAGTGTCAGGTCTTAGTTTAGTAAGTGTGCTAATAGATGGCGCTATTTCGTATATTGTAAGCACAATGCGTTAAATTACCATAGTTAGGTCTCAAAAGATACAAACTGCGAAGAAAACATTTCTTCACAATTAATTGTTCCATAAAGAATATAATATCTATGTTTCTTCATAATATTACATTACTTATACGTCAATTTTCGTCATATTTAATCGATATTTTAAACCTGTCCCTAAAATTTGTAGTATTTTTGGGCTTTTCTTGTCTCGTGAATAATGGCCAAAAACCACATATACATATTAAGATATGTGTTGCTAAGGCAAAGGATCTTTTGAAATATTACTCAGCATTTTTTGCACAAGTGAACGTGCTACAGGACCAAATTTTTTTAAGTATAATTTTAACAAACGAAAAGATGATTCTTATATTACCATCGAAATTTTCTTAATATTTTATATGGCAATGTACGAAAATACTAGGAACAAGCAAACTTGCATAGCGACTAAACACTGTTTAGTAGAAACCAATTAGTATGAAGATAACTGTACCCGTGTGAATAACCTTTTATATACTCTAAACTTGATTGTACTTCAATGTACAATATGTTCTGAATGCAAACCTCCATTGGCGAACTCCACTTGCCTAAGAAACATTTCAAAATGTCATATACATTCATGTAGAATATCACTTAGTGAAATAATATTATATGTATGTACGTATTATATCCCTAAAAATATATATATTATATAACCATTTATTTAATATGTATGTATAACTCTGTTTCCGTTACTATATTTTTATTTACATTAATTATGTATTACTATTTAATTTTCTTTCATCAGGGAGGAAGACAGAACAGGCTATGCTAGGGTAAGATTGTGTTCTTGAAAATGTGTCTTGTTTAACTGCTCACTGTTAAAGCGAATTATTATAAACTCAAATTGCTTGAGAGCTTGAGATTTGAACCCCCGAAAACTGCACAAACAAAAAAATGCATTTTGCTGTCGTCAATTTGTCGCTTTTCGTGTGATTGTTATCAGTACGTGCAATAGATGAACGTGCGTGAGAGATGGAGTGTGGAATAGTTGATATAAATATCTCTTTCGCTCATTAAGTATTTCCGTGATAAAGAAAGAGTCGGTTGTTACATAATGAAAATTTGCTATTTTTCAATCTAGAACCGCAAAACTGTTCGGTTTTTACGTAAATTCTTTAGAAGGGAATTTTTATGTTTATATCAGCACTTTTTCTACGCTTGATACGCGTCGTACATCTATGTTCTAATCCATCGACTCGACCGCAGCAAGCAATCGATGATCGGGCCCCAAACCTAATGACGATTCGTTTGGGTCATTGTCTGCCTAACTGATGAAACATCTTATATATTCTCCTGCTATATGTAAAACCTCACCACCCTTCACACAATTAAAGCTTCTGTTTGTCAATAATACAATTCATTGACATTTGATTCGGGCATGACGCGACTAACAATGAAATGGACTGTAAAATATGTTGCATTCAGTACATATAATAAAGAAAATTACGTCTTATTATACAGTGGAGTAATAATATATTCTCTCAATTTCAGCTCATACGATGAAACAGATGAGGATTGCTTGTCGCCTAACCTCGACGATGTTACCAATACGGAAGTCATTGAGGACTCGAGTGTTGAAGAGTCTACGTTGAGCGAGGGAGTGCCCGTGGGGCGGGCGAGGGAGGTCCCGAGCGTCGCCGGAGTTTCCCGACCACACCCGACCTCCACTACGGGCGGGTTCGTCAATCTCAGCTCCATTTACTCTATCGGCAACACAGAAAGATGGGCCCAGGGCGCATCGAAAAATGGAGTTGCGGAAAGAAAGATGGAAAAACCCGTCCCACCCGAAAAACCGGTGAGCCTCATGATGGTGAACGGTAAAATGGATCACAGGTACTCCGGTTTCGGTAACAATAGTTTCCTATACTCGCATTTACTGAACTCCAGCGGCCCGCACGGGAAGGACCCTCCCTCGTACACGGCGGCGACAAGCGGCGCACTGTTCGACAAGGCTGACTCGAAAAAGACTGCGACGTCCCCGAACAAAACCATCAAATCCCCAGTCACTAGCCCAGTTAACGGTGTGAACAAGATCTCTGATAACTATGAACGAGCCATCGCGGAAAGACTCAGTCCTCAGAGAGAAATATCGAGGTTGAACCGGAGCAGTCTGTTCAGCAAGGTGAATACTGGGGTTGTCTCCTCCAAAGTAAAGAAGAATACTCCCCGGAACGAGGAAGACGAGGAAGATTACGCGCGCGATAGCGACGAGTGCTCCATATAGACCGCGTGGTTACGGCATTGTTTTTGTCGGATGCAATAAACTCAGTGAACGCCAAAGATCGTCATATTACGTGCAATTAACGGACAAACGGACCTAGTTTAATGTTTGATTACAGTTTGTTAATTTGATACGCAGAGGAATATTTTTTCAACGTATCCGTAGAATCGATACGTGCCTTGTGAAGTGTAGAGGTAGACAGACAATAGCAAGTTTGGACTTAGTGTAGGAGTGAGGTGGCCGACTGTTGAACAATTGGTGTGTTTTAACATCGTTAGTAACCGCATTTTACTAGTATTGTATATTAACCGGTTTTTTTTTCTTTATTGATATCTATACGTCTCAAAGTAGATAAGCATATCAAGTAATAATTCGTTTTAAGGTACTTTTCGAAATTAAGAACTTGCATAAGTAACGTTAATTACTTTCTACCAAGTTCTTAGGGCTAAGGTATCGCCTAACGATCAAGTATTTACGAAAACTAATAAGTATTAAAACGCAAAAGTTACTGCAATCAAAAGACTTCGTTCAAGTAATCGTAACTGAAGTTAGCACTAATAAATTATGCATAGGTACATTAGACTAGGTGTGGCCATCGTAAATCGTTCTTCCGTCGACATTTATATAGCTCATATCAACGCTCCATCCAGAAGAAATAGATATTTTGGACAGTTCAAATTAGACACATTAAGGCTTTAAAATTACCGTCACTTCCGTACGCTTTATTACATAGATTTAAGAGTATAAAGACATGAAACGTAGGAAAATAGGGTTGAAATATAATAGGCACCTCTCCTTCATCTCTTTCAAAAAGAAAGAGACATCCGATTTTGACTATCAAAGTGTATATATGCGCTTATATTTTCACGCTCCACCTCTTGATACTCATAAATCTATGAATCATTAAATTCAATTAAGAAACACGCACAGATATTTTAGAATAGGAAATATTTTTGATAAGGGTCGGATGTAGCGTCACATCGTATACCGACGTATATTTCGCGATAGGAATGATTTTAGTGTCAAAATTTGTAGATTACGTCATCTTCGGGTTGTTAGAGACTGGAAGGTTTGATGCGAGTTTTTCTTCATCGATATAATGTAAAAAAATTTGCTATATTTATTTAATATTTTTTATTTTAATATGGAAGTAAAGAACCATTTTCAAAAAGTTGACAATCCGTTAAACGTCAAAAGTTGACAAATTTGTCACGATGCGTTGACAATTGTGACATTAACCATTCTATCTGTTTATATCGGACAAATTTGAAAATTTCAAAATTTACAAGTGTTTAAACTTTTGACATATATGTCAGAATACCTATTCGTTTTGTGAAATGTGGCTGTGGCTGGTAATGACAACAATCCAGCACAAATAAGGAGTTTAAAGCTACGCCGATTGATTAGTAAAACTCGCACTAAGCCTTTAATAATATGGTAGATAGATTTTTGTAGTAAAAATCTGGCTCCCACCACATGTCATAAATGGAAGTTCACGGCTATTTCGTAGGCGATTGCTATTAGTAAAAATAAAGACTCTCCACAATTGTATCCCTTATTTCCAAGTTATGTAATTTCAAAGAAAAATTGCTAAGTTATTACGACAAAATTTCTGTCTCCAACATGTTGGCAATCAAAATGTCCACCATTCATTCAAGAAGATTAAATTTACACCCTTATTCATAAAGGAGTATTTACATCGTCTTTCAAATGGATGCTAAATACTACAAATATATACATAAGTAAAGCAGCCGCTGAGCTATTTTACCGATTATTTGACCAATCACGAGGCTCTATTATGTATGAAAATTAATAAATCTTTGACTATTAATTATGAATTTTAATATCTTGATATGATGATGCAAAGAGCGCCTGTAGCCTAATTTGAATGATGGTTAAAGGATGGTTGTTCTTGAATGAGGGTTAATTTTTTTTACATAAGTATTTCTTCATGCAATTTTGTGTAACGGGGTAAATATTGACACGAATGAACCTTTTTTGCGGCGCCGGACGCCTTTAGAGTTCGTAAGCATTTGTATGAACCTTTTTTTATGTTCAAATTTTAAAATTCGAACGTTAAATTCAATTGCGAATAAGTTTTAAAATAGTTTTATGTACAAATTATTGTAAAAACTTAGATATGGTTGTCTATGGTTCCATAGTTCCATTTTACATCTTAATATCTTTGAAATTGTCTGTCGGCCTTTAGCAGACCAGTTGTATTAACAAATTGTGTTTGCGTTGCAAAGCTGAAGATGAAATTGGCAGCAAACTAAACTTAAATATTTAAAATAAATGTTGATACCAAACCGACAAAGTATTTAAAAGGTTAAATAATTTCACACACGTAACTCCATTTTCTTAACCATATATACGGTTCAATGAAATTGAATCCCTTTAAGAAACTATCCAATTGCAGCACTGTTATGTAAAATAACGTTTAATAAATAAAGTTTAATTAAGTTTTATTAATGCAGTGATAGTCTAGTGCTTTGCACATTAATCTCTCAAATGGAGGGTGTTGCGTTCAAATCCTGCGGCGTGCACCTCGAAATTTCAAAGTTATGTGTGTATCAGAAGTTGATTTTCACTTGCTACGGTGAAGGAAAACATCGTGAGATTTCACCATAATTTCAAATGTGTGGTAGTCCATAAGTCCACAATAAGCCAGCGTCGTGGACTACGGCCTGTACCCCTCACATTGTGTGTGGAGACGTGTGTGTGTACGGAGATTTCGTTTTTAAGATCGTTTTTCGCTACTATCACCGATGTAGGCGTGAACGGCTGGTTAATAATTATGTACCTATATGTTTTATTGGCAAAATAGCCACCATTTTAAATCCATTCTTAGTGGCAAAAGTAGTGACAAGCCAAAAGGCAGCTGTATATAATTCGCTTGTAGTTAATGCTAGGTAGGTCTTACATTTTTCTCTAGTCTACAGGGTGCTGAATACGAGCTAATCGACGGTCTATCTTTCATATTTTATTTACGAAAAAACGTTTGTCGCAACCAAAGATTGTTGGGTTGTTAGTGAAATGACAAAAGCCTAAACTAATGGACATTTGGTTATACCTAACATTGTAATTAGAATAATTTTATTATTAAATTTTATAATTAAATTTTGTGATCAAAATGCAATTGTTGGACTTGACAAGATGCGATGACGTAATACGTCTTATACATCGACGATTTAGCCTACTAGAATCTTCGATCAAGAATTTCCAAGATGTCGATTATTTTCCCCATAGAAATTGCCACTTGAGACACAATTGAGACACAATTCTGTCGCTGATCCGACATCTAGTTGTATTATTGATTGAAGGTCCAAATGCACCGTGATTGGTCGACCTGGAATTCCGCCATGTCATAATATAAGAATGAATGTACATCATGCGCGATGTCTAAGTGTCTAATATAAGGTATAAGGTCAATTGGTGTAATGTTTTGTCCGAAACAGTTCCCCTTGAGTTCCCCTTGATGTGGTTTCTAGTAGGTTATGTATTCAATGTGTCTAACATGATAATTGTGCCTCCTTATCGTTATGATCGCGGGATTAAATACCGTTCGTTGAATTTTTCTTCTTATTCTTGCATACTAATTGAACTAGTCATTGTTAACCCTAAGTATTCGAGTATATTGGGAACGGGAGCTATGCGATAATACGTAAATTTATAAAAAAATATGGTACAATGCAAAATGTATGAGTTACTGTCAACATAAAAAAAAAACTAAAGTTCCACTTGCACTTGAACGTGCACGTGTGTGTTGAAAAGTAGTACCTTAGCGCACGTAATGAGAGAAAATGAAAGAGCACTTGCGTTTTCTCGCTAGCTATGACGGCACCGGTCGTTAGCTGCAGCGGAACGAGCAATGCTCCGCTGTCACCGAGACCACGCCTTTATCCCCGCTCATGGATTCCGCTATCCGCTCCCAATATATTCGAATTAATCCTTCGTCTCAAGTACAGATCAGTGCATTAATCTTTACCAATTATTAACCAAAACGATTGTTCATAATATTTAACAAATTTTATTAATATGTTGTGTCCTTAGATTGATTTTATTAAAATTTAAAGTATGTTTAAATGCCTACCATTAATCATAGGTGTAGTAACTTGTTTATTTTAATTGTTAGGTATGTATTAGTTACCGCGTTAAATTTTGCTGTAGGAAATTGCGTTATGGTTAATGAATGAACGGTTTGTATTGTACGTTTTTTTAAGGATTTAATGTATTTTTTAATAATACCTTCTGGGTCCCTAGTATTTTCAGTGTATCAAATAATATCAACTTTAATGAAGTCGTCATTAATTTGTTTAAATATAGATACTAATTTGTAACAGCCTAATATGTGAATGGAAACGACTGATACCTGTTACGTTATCAGGCCCAGTTATAAGTAATACTAGTACTTTAATCCTATTATTTTTAATAACATGCTGCTTGTAACGTTTTGACAAAATGAAGTTGGGACATAGATTGAGCAGTCTGTATTTTTTATTTGTTTGATATTTATAACAGTTCAATTTTTGTTTCTAGGTTTTTTCATAACGTCCATGTTTCCTGTCTCAAGCTAATTAAAATACAGTGCCATGTCGTTACACTAGTTTTCATAGCATAATGTAATTCGGAACGAAAATGAAGCATTTCTTCACTTACAATCTCAACCTATTCCCATAGGACATTCAAATATGTAATAAAAAGCATAATAAATTATGTTTATTTAATGCCAATTGTTAAACATCAAGATAAAATGCATTTTTAAAGTGTAAAAAAATGTCACTTCTTTTTTTATTTTACTCGAATCAGTATTTTAATGTCATATTCCGGTACGCCTCATTAACCATGTTAAAAGTGATATAAATTGCAAGTATAAGTAATCAGCAATCGATTCTAATCAGACTATAAAGTCATGTATGTAAACAAACACTGATTTAAAAAGTGAATGTTATTTTTTTATAAAACGTCATTAACGTATTTATCCTGTGGTAAAGGCATTAAATAGATTTTGTCATACTTTTACCGTATCTATTGTACGGTACCTGTCGAGGTCTGTTCGTAGAATTCACCTGTACCTGTATATGTGCATGAACTAGGTATATCCAATGGTTAGATGTCGGTGTCCATAATGTTTTCAAACGCTTTCTTTCTTTGAAATGTAAGCACTTCATGAAAATTCTATAAATTATCCCTCCACTACGAATAGACCACGACGTACCTAACTAAACATTTGTTATAAATTCACAAGTATAATTTATGAAGATATCCAAAAATGGAAAATCTCAAATCGCTTTGAAACCCAATAAAAATGAAGTTACTTATCTTAATTATCTAATGTATTAGCAAATAATAATCAATTACACACGAATGTATGTAGATATTAATAAGTAAGTGTAAACCACATTATAAACTAAATACCATTTTTTACGAGTATTAGTGGTGAATTACTGTGTTAACTTACAATGATGAAGATGACAGACTTAGTTAAGTATCCTAATAAAGTACATTATGTATTTAAATATGTTTTATTTTACTCACAAATCCTCTAGACTATTTTTGTGTGAAAAAGATACTTTTGGGTAGGCTGTCCACCGCGCTGTTACCGGCCCGTCAACGGTGACGGGCTTTACGGTGACGTGACGGCGAAGTTTGTCCACCGCGCCGTCTCCGAATACGACTATGACGGCGGCGAAGTTCGATAGCCCGATGGCGGATGGTGGCGCGGTGGACAAGTTCAAACGTCATGTAATATATTATTTGAAACTCGTTTAACGGTGCTGTGGACAAACGACCTCTCTCTCTAGCGTGGAAATCATTTAAAAAACTACATTTTGATATAGTTATACATATTTATGATAAGAAAGTACAATCTCGAAAAATGTTTATTACCTTTCCCATTGTTGAAGTGGAAATTAATACTTTTTTCTATTCCACTCCATGGTTTCTGGTATCGTGTGATAGGTCATTCAACATATTTATGTGACTTGGAAAACCGTTTTGATCAGAAATTTAAACGCCGTGTGTCGTATATGTCTTATGAACTAGAAAACTAGATTTTCTCTGGACTTATCGCGTAATACTATGTTAAATAACTAGATAGTCTTTTGACTGCTATAGGTAAATTGACTCGACTCTCAGCAGGCTGATTCGCTTGGTACGGCACTGTGGACAGCATTCGATGATTTCATACCACCGTGCTATATTGCACTCGAATTTATAATACAACAATTTCCACATCCGAAGTCCTCCATCAACTCGCACAACCATCCCATCAATCTGCATTGGAGGTATGGAGTGGAGCATGCTTAGGCTTCCTCAGTCAAAGGGAAATTGTGCTCAGTATTGGACTATAATAGCCAGTAAATAAACATAAGTATGTTTTTGTAAATTTTTGTCGATAAGTACATTATACCTAAATAATCTTGTAAAAAAATCAAGTTTTTCGATACATAGATGGCTTATAAGTTAAGCCGAAATGCTTATAAACAATCATGTTTTCATTGATGAACCATGTATATCTCGAACTTATTTCACATTTATTAATTAAGCTGTAAATTAAAGAAAAAAGTTTGATTGTGTTTACATAAAATAGCTAAACTACTTTTGGCTGACTACAGGATCCGTTGACTTTTATTTTTATTTTACTGAAGTTGTAATTAACCTGTATGAAATGTTTACCACAGATAATAGGATGACAACAGTGATGATATTTATTATCATCTAAATATGTAAATTTCTTACTGACAATGACTTTATAAAAGTCACTGTCAAGAATTAGTTTTTATATGAAAGTTGAGTTGAGATGGTATGGACGGCATGTTTTGCAAATCTTGTAATAAAAAACTTTAATAATTTACTGTTCAAGGGATTAAATTCGTCGAAAATGCCATTTTACGCAGTTGCTAGAGGGCGAGCAGCTGGAATTTTTATGACTTGGGCTGATTGTGAAGCACAAGTAAAAGGATTTGCAGGAGCCAGATATAAAAAGTTTAATTCTGTTGTTGAAGCGCAAGATTTTATCTCTAATGAAAATGGTAGTATTGCTCCCAAACCAAAGAAATCTAGTTTACTCAACAGTTCTTTGAACCAAAATAATAAAAGATCCTTTGATACGTCATCAACTTCATATAAAGAGAAGGACAATGTGCCGAAGAAAAAATCAAAATCGAAGCGCAAAAATAGCGACAGTGAGTCTGACGTTTCTCAATCATCAGACGATTTGAACACAATACTTTGCAAACAGATGGATGATATTGAAAAGAGATTAAAGGGATTCGAAAAGGGGGTTGATAAGATAATAAAGAAAAGTACCGCCAAGTCGAAAGGCCGTAAATCTATTTTGATAGAGCCCCAAAGTAATCATTTGTCTGAGCTCTCTCAAGATAGTGATGGGTATGTGCAAGTCTACACTGATGGGGCTTGCTCAGCGAACGGGAGAAGCGGTGCCAAAGCTGGGCTGGGTGTGTACTGGGCAAATAACCATCCATGGAACAAGAGCGAGCCAGTAGCTGGACGAGCAACCAATAACTGTGGTGAAATACAAGCTGCAACCTGTGCTATTAAGATTGCTCTTCAAAATGGAGTGAGAAAATTGAGCATCAATACAGATTCAAAGTTTCTTATCAATTCTGTTACCAAGTGGATGCCAGGTATGTACCTGGCATTAGTAAGCATGTGGTTACTAATATTACTAATATAAAGTAAATGGTTAACTAGGTTTGGGGGGCTTAATATAGGGAATGAAAGTTCTTCCTTTCACAGATATAAGCATAACACTAGTGCACTAGATATGTAGTTGACTATGGGGGATGAAGTAAGGAAGGGGTTGAAAGGGGGATGTTAAAAAGAGAGGTGTACCATGCAGACATAGTTGTGGGGAAAAGCTAATATGTAATGTTTAAATAAATTAATTTAGTGTACTTACATTACCTCGCACTGCTAGTTTCATTTAAGACCCTGTATTGCAAGGGATATCAAAACACCAAACCACTAACATCCGTAATTCAAGACTAAAATCCATCTATTACATAAATAGCCAGGAATAGAACTTGGTATTTGTTTTAATACTCAGGGTCATTACCAAATAGGCTCCTTTCTTCATATACAACAATCAACAATGTTCATTTATTTTCATGTTACAGGTTGGAAACGAAAAGGATGGAAACTTCAATCTGGTGAGCCAGTGAAGAATGAAATTGACTTTAAGGAATTAGATTTGTTACAAAATCAGCTACAGATCAAGTGGAACTATGTAGAAGCTCATAAAGGTGTTCATGGAAACGAAATGGCCGATCAGCTTGCTAAAGCTGGTGCTTCTATGTACAACAAATAACTGGATATTAATTATGATGGTGATTCATTATCAGATCCAAGGGAATTGAGCCTCCCCTAAAATTCTTAATTATTGTAATGATAAAGTGTATGTTTTTGATAGTCCGGCCCTGGAAATTCAATCCAAGAATGTGAATTAATGTTTGAAATGTATTTGTTAAGTTAAATTTTAAGACTTCTTTATTGTTGAAATGTTGTTTGATTTTATTGTCAATTACTTTCTGTTTTCAAATGACCTTGAAATGTTACAGTATATTAATATTTACAGAAATTTTTCATTTTACTGCTGGTCAGTAGAATTTAAAAAAATCTTTTCAATTTCAATATTACTGAATTGCATTTGTTCTGGGATATGCTTTCTTCTTTTCTAATCTTTTTCTTATTTCTACGGACATATTTGATATGGCTATTCTTCGTGACTTTGTATTCATTGTCTTCATTGCGAGTAATATGTAAAAATATAATTATAACCCTTTGATTATAACAGAATTCCTTAAAAATATATCAATGTGATAAATAAATATAAGACTGAAGATCACAGTTTTATTTCTAATAAAAATCTTGTAAAAATACCTGTGTATTTTATTAAATCCTATTCTTGCATTGCTACAATGTGACATTCAGACATACAACACAAAATGGTGTTCTTGTATCGTCTTTCAGCATATTGTTTACGAGACACTAAAAATATGCAATATTTTCACCATCAAACCTGCAATGATAATTCCATTTACGAAAATAAATATGAATACAAAATTTGATGAAGAAATGAAAAATGAATCTGTAACTATAGGTCATTTTGTAAAATAAAATTGCATTTACTTCCGAAATTGTCTTTATTGAAACTAAAACATTTCGTATTAATACAGAAAGCTTGGAGTAGCCTCTGAGCCAGTAAGACTACATAAATCACTACATACAAATGTATTCTCTAATGACAATCCAATAAAAGCTAATTAGTATGGTTTGACATTGAAATATATACACAATGATCATTTGTAGGGAAGGGTATGCAACTTTAGTTGAGAATCTCAACTTGGTATTTTGTATAAATACAATTTGAGACATTTAAATCAATTTTATTTCATACAGTAAAGTGTTGAAATGATAAAAGGTTTAATTTTATCGATAAAGTAATTAATTTAAATCAAATTGTTAAGAAGATTGACGAAAGAAATTCGATTATTTTAGAGATACTTGGACATGAAGTAATATCTGTAACTAAGTAGGAAAGATGTCTCCTTATGAGTTTCTTACCACTTTTTCCAAGACGAAAAAGTGCTTGTTAAAACCAGCTTCGAATAACAAAATTCCATTTTTAAAAGCCAATACATTCCAATATGTGTCCATAAAACTGTGAAATTAAAATCAAATAGTGTATCTATACAATCACCATTATGACCATACATACAGATAACTAATTATTTACATCATTGAAATATTACTATGTACATACATCTACTCTTTCCGGTAGCAACAATTCGTACATATAAACCCCATATCAAACTTGATACGTTACTATAATCTAAATTATTATTGTCTATTAGTGACAATATTTTATTTTTCAAAACATTTTCTTTTATTACGTATGGGGGTCAAGACAAGGTCAACTGAACCCCCCCGGAACCTGGGTAATGTACCTATAGTTGTCCAAAAATATCTAATTCAAATATTATTTACAGCATCAAATCAAGAAAAAACTGAATAATTTAAAACTGAAATGAATGTGCAAGTTATAAGATGATATTGCGTCAAAAATCCATTTGAGATGGATAAAGATTTTATAAATAACTCAATCTTTCTTCTCTATTTTCCTTCTAAAGCAGTGGCGTCTGGTAATAAAATTACCTTGGTTTTAATTCAAATACTTTTATACGTATACATCAGCCACATAAACTAGCAAGACTTATTGTTTTTTTAGAAAAAAAACAATAAAATGTTGTTTTTTTTCTGTTGAAAAAAACAATAGAATGCTCACTAAAATACACAATTGAAACCCTAAAATTAATATAACCAGTCTTAACATAACAAAAATAGAACTAGGACATTATAATATACATCATAATATTACATATACCATTTTGAAAATGTAATTATCATTTACACCATAGTTTTTATTTAACTACATATACGATTGAAAGTTATTTATAAACTTAAAATATTGTTTTAACTTTCCGAAGAGAATACAGATTAAAAATTCAAAATCTAGTTGCTTCCTTTTAAAAATAGAACACTCCATAGAATTTAGAATACTTTTTTTCATTGCAAATTAATTTGTTTTAAAACTCATATATTTTTCAAGCTCAAACAAACATTACTTTTATGTGCAAAATCCTTGTATTTTATCAACTACTTTGTTGAGATTTTGTTATGTGCAATACGATGCTTATTTAAATATAGCCTTTTGTACTGTTAAATGCCCATAAGATACAAATTTTAGCCAAAAAAAAAACTTTCAAAAAGACGAGTGTTTCATAATTTTAATGTTTCATTATATATTAATTATACCTACTTATAACTTCTAAATTATGAAACACTACACCTCAATACTAAACGCATAGGATTTCTGACATATTTGTTGTTTCCTATTAAAATAAAAAGAGTTGATAATATAATGAACGACAAAAAATTCTAATGAACCTATTGCAGTGTGACGTCACAGCACGGCAAAGAACTACAATTTCTATTTTAAAATATCTTATGTATCACATTATTTATAATGATGACGATAAATTGCGAAAATATGTTAAAAAAAATGTTTATTAGGCGCTTTTATTTTTTTAATTATTACCACTTACTGAACACACGCAAAATTCAGTAAATTACTGAGTTCTTGTTTCCTATAAACAGATATATGTTTCAAAGTTTTTTTTATATACAATCCAAAATATAGATAAACTACTAGATTGTCACCATTAAATGTTAAATACCAGAAAATCGATATGGAATATAATAATGTATGGATATTCTACACAATCGATGGATATACTAACAACAGCTTATCCTATTGAGTTATAAATAAAAACAAATATGATTTTCCCAATTAAAATTTACATTACGCCCGAAATTTCTTAGGTAAAATAGTTCAAAAATCAAAATATATTTTTATAATAATCACAACCCTTCTTTTTTCAAATCAGAAAATTCAAACTATTTGTGGGTTAGCTATGGTTCCAAATACGTACTAAAAATGTGTCAAATATTAATTTTTATAAAATCAAATAATTAAGGTACATGTCGAAATTTATCGAAAATAAAGAATTCGATATCGATAGATATTTTTACAATAACATGTGGCAACACTATTTCGGGTATTATGTATTTGTTTGTCATAAAAAACGGTTGGAGTAAATAATGGAATAGACTTTGTGACTTACGAAAACACTTGGCCAAAATATATGTGACAAAAAAGTGGGAAAATCCGGGAAAAAAATATCTTTTCCGGTACAATATATAGCCTATGTCAATATTACATTGTACGTATCAGTGAAAGAAATTCCAAAATCTGTGAGGAGTTTTGTATGTACAAAGAAACAAAACTTTCCCTTTATAATATTAGTTGTATAAATTTTGAGGTCTTTAACCGGGCTTACTTTATCATAACATTGTTACAAACAAAGATGACTTTAATAATTTCTGAAGCCGATCCTGATTCCATAAAAATAAATTTTAATTTAAAATAAATTATTACTTGGCGGAGACTTTCGTTCCAAATATTGGTAGCTATTAATACATTTTGTTTATCCATACTTCTCAAATTACATAACCGGCGAACAATATATTTTGTATAAATCGTCTACAAACTTATGTAAAGCAGACCTCAACATATACAAAATAAACCACTCCGGCCATATGAATTAAATCATAAATTTTTATGACCAAAATACAAAAAATATTACTTACACATACAAATTCACAGATAAATCAATTTTGTTCTTTATTCTATCTTCAAATATATTCATTTCACTCCTCACTTCACAATTTTAAATGTCACTTCTGTCAAACAATCTGTCATCATCATCCGAAGATGTTAAGTCTATCAAATTTGCCTCGTCTCAGGAAAAGTATTGTATAGTTTGTGGTCTTCTCGGGGGAGTGACTAGAGGGGTGGTGTTCGACGCACCGACGATCAAATATCCGCCAGAGGTCACCACTTTCTTTGCTGCGGCTTCATCGTTGTTTATCATCTGAAAAAATAAAAGTAAACTATTTTTAGTTAACGATATTAAGATTTGGAACCGGTTTGAGATAACCGGTTAATTTCGATTACATCGCTATTTTATTTACAGACTAGAGTTTACCTGCGCGGTATGTTATAGATGGCTGGATTGTTAAATTTATAGATACTGATGTCCTTTATAAAACGGAAGTATATAAACGGAAGAACCTCACTTCGCTCTATTGGCAATGGCACACAGGCTGCACAAACGAGAGTAAACAGGAGCCCGCAGGTCCATTAGAAAAAAAGGGCCAGAATAAGCTACCCGCGATTATAATATAAATGTCTTCAAATCAAGAATAAATTAGCTTTTGCTAAATTAGCGCACTTTAGAACCTAGACCATGGTCAAGCACTAATTTATTGCCTATAAAAAATATCGCAACCAGGAAACGATGACGAAAATTTTTGACGAAAGCCCACATTTCAAGTGAGTATATTTCTTGCTACATTTTTGTTGATACCGATATCTAGTTATATTGTTGATACCCGAAACACTTACATTAACGGGTTTGTTGATGATGATCGGTAGTTGCCCGGGCATGGGCTGCGGCTGCGGCGGCGCGGCGGGCTTGTATGTGCCCAGACACTTCACGGTCGTGTTCCCGCTGCGGTCCTCTACCATACTCACTGGAATTATATAATATTTAAGTCATATAATTGGAATTATATAAAACAACAACATTTTCATAACTGCACTGTTTACCGCTGAGAAGTTCCCTTGCCTGGAGCCAATCCATTAATTAATTTTGTTATTTTAATGCTGTTTTTAGGCATATATTGATCAATACGTATATTGAGAAAAATACAGCACGTTATTTACTATATTTTATGGTTTATTGAATATGTACTTAATGACATTCAATTCAATAGCTTTGACAACCAATTTCTCAAATCCTTCAATGTCCACGAGATGCCTTTGACTCTGTATGATATAGCTCCATATCTTGTTACAATAATACTATAAATTGCCCTCGCTTCGCTTTGGAAATACCAGTTGCCACAAAAAAGTAGTTATTGTGTCATTACGGGATGGAAAGAGGAGTGAGGCAGGGGGGGCTAACGTCTCCTCGTCTTTTCAATTTATATATGAATGGCCTGTTAAATGATCTCAGCAGCTCCAATATTGGGTGCCACATAGTTGGAAAATGCATAAATAATATTGGTTATGCCGATGATATGGTGCTGCTGAGCCCATCAATCAAAGCCATGCGCGAACTCTTACATACATGTGAGATCTATGCGAAGGCCCATGGACTCAGGTATAATGCAAAGAAGAGTGAGGTGATAGTCTTCAAAGCGGGTAATAATTTCCAATATCCAAATATGCCCCCATTGTGTCTTGGCGGAACCCCTTTTAAAATAGTGAAGAGCTGCAAACACCTGGGTCACTGGGTATCCAGTGACCTGAGTGATAATTTAGACCTGGAGTGAAAACGCACGACGTTATCCGTGCGCTGTAATATGCTAGCCCGCAGATTCGCAACGTGTACAGATCATGTGAACGTAACATTATTCAAAGCATTCTGCCAATCCTTCTACACCTGCAATCTGTGGGTAAGGTATACCAGGCGCGTATGAGTCCTTGCGGGTTCAGTATAACAATGCATGCAGGGTGCTTTTTGCGTAGCCCTGCCACTGCAGTGCGTCAACCATGTTTGCGGAGAAACATGTTGACGGGTTGCACGCAATCACGCGCAAACGCAGTGCCTCTGCACTGCAGCGGCTCAGAACGAACTCAAACGGCATCTTGAGCGCATTGGCGGAACGGTGGGACTCGCCAATATTGTCCCACTGGGTGCGGCTCCACATGACCAGGTGACAGCCGCTCCTAATGCATGTTCTTGTCCGTGTATCTTGCTTGTTCTTGTGTTTTATCCGTATTTGTAGTGTATCCGTCTTTGTGTTGTATCCGTCTTTGTATTGTATCCGTCTTTGTGTTTTATGTGCTATGTTAATTTGTGTAATATGTGACTAACAATATTAATATTTTGCTGTACCTACTAACACCCTATGGATTTTCTGAATTAAAATTATTATTATGTATCTCGTTAACAACGTTCACGGGTCCTAGATGGTAGTGGACTCGGTCATTTGGAAGGCGTGCGT
>DWJZ01003088.1:0-17820 GCA_018249125.1 Asbolis capucinus
ACCTGGGTGGGAATCGAACCCACGACCTCCGGTGTAGTAGTCAGATTCACTAACCACTAGACCAACCGGCCTGTCAAGTATTTAGTGTTAATATTTTTCTTAAAATAGCCGAAAAATTCTGATAATAGGCCAAAGATCGTCGTATGTATGGACGTACATTTTTTTTTCAAATGTATGGACAATGTATGGACATACATTTTTTTTTTCAAATGTCGGCCAAAAGTAGACTAAACACTTTCAAATGTGTCTAGTAAAAATATTGGGTGACCGACAAGATAATTAAAAACCTGTTGTAGTTACGTCGCGAAAAAATGAATTTAATGTCATTGAATAACAACATTGTAATTGGGGAATCCCGGTCTTCTAATTATAACCTTGTTTTGGGCTCGCGCTGATATTGGACAAATAACTTGAGTACGATACCTCAATAATTTATTATAATTTTGAATTTAATAGGGCGTAACTGTTATGAGTTAAAACGAATTACACTCTTACTGTTGTACGGAAAACAATAAGGGCGTAACTGTTATTAATATATTTTTTAAATATGCTTGTAGTACTTATAGCAACGCAAAATCTATGTACTTATTTTAACTACAGGCTATTAATTTGATATAAAAATTCTTATAAACTATATAATATAGATGCAAAGTAATATATATACATATTTTTCTACATTTTTAATACATATGTTTCTAAAGTAATTAAGTAATGTAAATATATTATCTGGTGATAGGGCAATCAAAGCTTTATAATGAGACATTCAAATTTACGAACTCAAATTTACGCGTTACGCCCCTAGTGTTTTTCGTCGTCAATGCGTGCCCCGCTAGGTTCTGTACCCCTGGTTTGAAAGTAAATTCGTAGATACATGTGACTGGTATAATAATTTTTATCATTAAAAGAAACCGATTTCAAATGCCTCCGAAGTGATACAGTGAAACGATAATTATCAACGTAGTCGCAAGTAGTTAAATACTATACAGTTAAAATATAAAATAGTTACATTACTACGAGATAAATATTACCTTTTAAATAAAAAAAGAATCATTAAAATCGATCCACCGAGTCGAGAATTATTCGGTAAAACAGGAAAACGAAAGTATGAAAAGTAAGAATAACTCCAAAACCGCTCGTCAGATGTCGCTTAAAATAAAATGTGACCACATCACAAGCACCATACCTTTCGAATTTTTTTTTTTAAATGGGTCCACTCGCTAAAAACTTCTGAGGTAACATATTTAAGAAAAAAAAAACACACGAATTAAGTACTTACCGCCTCCTTTTTTGAAGTCGGTAAAAAAGTGAAAAAATCCGTTGACCTACGCACATCAATCGAGACTAACCTACTCATAATGTGACCATAACAAATCAAATGAACCTTATTTATGTTAATTACTATAAGAAACTGTCGAAGTAAACGTGTTCAACAAAATACCGCCTCCGCCACGCCGGTTCAAATAAACTATGAATATTCAACGAAGTAAAGAATGACGTATTTCATTCTCAGCTTAGGGCTGCGGTCTGCCTTGTGTTATAGGCAACCGAGCAGACGGACCTGATGGTAAATTTTCGCCGCCCCTAGACAATAACAGTATCAGACTGAGGTGTCACTACCCGTTACCTGCAAAGAAAGAAGTAATAGACACACTCACGCAGGAAGAAAGAAACAAAGGATGCTGAAGAAGATTACATTGCTGAAGCAACCGAAGTTATTGACTTACCATAATTACCATACAACAAGATACAACTTTAGGACGGGTGAAAGAAGAAGAGTTTGAAGAAGGACTGAAAGACGGGGAGAAGAAGAACTGGCTCTCGAGCCACCAGACTTAACACGACGAGTCCTTTGGCGGTTGGAGGATGGTAGCTACCACGTAGACGAGCACAGAGAGATCTTTTTATGTCTCATCTTACTTCTGTCGCCTCTTATTGCTGGTGTCATTCCAGGTCGCGCCGGTACGAAACGTTGTCTCCCTCAATTGTCTTCTACCCAACGGCTAACTGTTCGTTAACCGACTCTCCTCATCACTGAGGAAGCCTAGAGTATACTCTACGATCTATGCTACTCCAATTCTTGTTGTTAGTGGATGAATAATTGGTATAATTTGATTATTTTCTCATTTTATTACTCGTCGACGTTATTTGCGGGATTTTAGGTTGGTTAGAAGTTAATTTATAAACGGTATAAAATTAATCAGCTGTAGTTCGTTTTTGTCATCCGTACAGAACTTGTAAACAAACCAATGTGTGACTACGACATTTTTCTTATAAAACCGTGGCATTAAATTAACACACTAAAATCTTGAGCCGTAACAATTTTGCAGTGTCACAATACGCGATGTTTGCAAATTAACAAAAAAGAAACGTAAAAATCTGGAGGCACGGCTGTGCCCTGCCAAGTTGATCACTTTCTCAGAGCAGCTCAGGCAACTTTTCAATTAAATGTATTCGTAACGAGCCACCGAGACAAAGTTAGGATATTTTAGCAGGATATAATGTGGGTAGTTGTAAGTGTTTCGGCTTCTCCATCATCGGACGAGGCTTGAATATTGTTACAACTTTATTTAAGTATTTTGTAAGCATATTTTATATTTAATTACTATAAGTATATTTGTAAACAGGCCTAGTCTGTTGCATAGTCACTGCGTGAAAAAACTATTTTTAAATAATAAAGAAAAAAAAAGATTTCAATTATTATTTTGACACAAAAATTATTTAAAAATTTTGTACGAATTCTAAATACGAGTTGCGAGCGTTCAACCCTTTCAATCTCCTACAAGAGCATCACTAAACTAGGTGACTACACTATTTACACACAAACAAAACTGACTCGTTGAAAGTCGGTCAAGGCCCTTCCTACTTCAATAATTGGTTACTTCAGTTAAATTAATTATTCTTGTCTAACAGAATAGAATTTGTGTTAAAGTAACGTCATATAATTGAAAGGCTTATAGCGTAACAGTTTATGTCGATCGTAAGTGATACGGCAAGATAGGCAAGGAGGAAGATCAGAAAGAAATGGGTATCAGAAGTGCCTAAATTCCATGCGTTTCTTTGCATCAGAGGGCACATAAAGTCCTCGCTCCCGGCCTGTAAGGCTTGTCAGAGGCTTTTGAACCACATGACATTTCTATTTTAACTAAACCCTTCCATCAAACATTGCAGCAACATGGTGCTGTATGTTTTTCATTCATTTGCTCAATAGGTCATTAATGGGTAGAATCCGAGCTAATTATAGCTGCCTTTAATATAATTGTATTGAAATATCGATAGTTTGGTTACATTGGACACTTTATTCTTTAAATTATTTATTGACTAGCGACTCGCACGGCTTCGCTTGGGTGGACTTTTGACTGCTAAAGATGGATTTGTTTAGGGAAAGAGGGAGACTTGAACCTCTATTTGACTAGAAGATGAGGAAGCTTGAAGCAGCATACGTATCTGAAAGAGACTTATCCCTAAATTCTGTATGCGGGATTAGCTTAAGCTAGTGATATAAAAGTTAGTACGTTTCTTGACACTGAATCCTCATGAAGGTCACATTATAAACCTATTAACTTTGTTTTACGCGACGCCAATTAGCACTAAACTTACTGGCCGCGAATAGCAGCCCATGTCTCACACGACACTCGCTCGTGACACAACACCTGCGTCACTTTAATACATTGTTCACTATCAAATGGCTGTGACGAAATGCAAACATTATAACTTTGGCATCAGTTTATATTTAAACGTAAGTAAATATAATTCTTTTAAGTTATTTATAGATGGCTGATATCGTTACGAACTAAGGATAATTTTTAAGTTTCTTTTTTTACTTTAATTATGTATAGGAGGTGCTTGTTAAAGTAAAAAGGCAGTAAAAATAAATAAATATCTTTGGACAACTAACACACGGCCATTTGACCCCAAACTAAGCGTCAGCTTGTACTATGGTAATCAGACAACCGATAGAGAAACATATTTCTAAATACTTATATAGATATTTACACACAGAACAAATATTCCTGCTCATCACAGAAAAGTTTGACCTAGGTGGGAACCGAACCCACGACCTTCGGTGTAGTAGTTAGGTTTACTAAGGTCGAAAAATTAATTGTTTCAACAAAAAAAGCAATTCGTTTGCTAGTGGGCAACAACTGCCACAATGAATTGTGTACTGAATCACTCCAAAGATCGATTAAATCTCGATCTAAAGCTCGATTTCCATCAAAGCCGAGCGACCGAAATAACTAAATCTGATTACTTATTTAAAATACATCTCTTAGCTTTCTTCAACCCCGCTCTTTCGCATATTTCAAGTTTCAAACAAATGACAAAGTGAATTTAACATGTAAAGTTATAAATTGCGTACATACATTGCGTGTGTGCGTGCATAAATTGCGTGCGTGCATAAATTGTGTTTATAAGGAGTTTAGTAAATAATTATTCATAATGCCTATATGCCAGCGTATTAAAATAGTGTAAACCAATTATATTTCTGGTTGCAGTAAACTATGACGCATGTTGAATAAAATAATTGTAAATTCTTGGGAAACGGTTTGATAAAGATTATGTTTATAAAATTATTTACGTCAATGTGATTCATTATACAGATATTAGACCATATACATATATGGTTATATTCAGTACTAAGGTAGGTAGGTATTATCTGTAACATCTGCTATTACTATGGCTTGTAGACTCTGCTGGACATAGTTTAAAGGTGAATTCTACTTGTGTGTATGTGTGCGACTGTGTTTGATTTGTGTGAAGTGAAGTTGACATGCTCTTCTGTCATTAGTGTCTGCCAAGTGACAGCTGTCAAGAGTTCCCCGCCACCGCAGTCTTGCCGTAACCGACCCATACAACTGGGATCCATCCCACGTCATCCGGCTTTGTAGCCGAGTTTACTAACTAGTAGACCAACAGGTGAGTTCTCATAAACCAACTCATAATCGTGAGTACCCGTTAGAGTCTTAAAATCCCAATCATCAATCACAATATAATTTTAAACTCGATTCTTCGTGGACTGTGTACATTATGCTATGTTTACAGTTGCATGAATCATGGTCCCGTCTGAACTGAACGGGGTCGAAATATCGGCCCGGAACATTACAATGTTAATTAAAACCTGGTGGTTGGGCGTGTAAATAGCCCACCAAAAAAAATGGGGTTTTGCACCCCGTGATTAGGTTATGTTGGTCAAGCCTCGAGATGACCTGACCGCGGGTTAGATGTGAGATGATTCAGGTGAAAGATACGTATCCACTAAACCCTGACAACGTACAGTGCTGAGGCAGATAACGTACCTTGACGTAATCCGAAGGCGCCTGCAGGTTCGCGATCAACGAACATGAAATGAAACGAACAAAAATCACCAACGGTGCGAGCGGTGCGGGCGGTTAGAAAAAGGACATAGGAATCCTCGCCGAATGCGGTACGGCACAGATTTCAAATTTTCAAACAGTTATTAAAAATTAGATCTCTTGAGTTTATTATTATCGAACCTAGTAGCGACATCTAGTAGCTCCTGTCGTCATTACGCGAGTTATGCACTGACGTTTAGCGAATGGCGAGAAATTGAAGATGTTCTAATTGCGTATTTATAAACGAAAGTAAATTATTAATAAATGACGAATATTGGGCGTTGTTGCCCTCAACACGTGGTTCTTTATTGGTTGAAGATTTAAATAAAAAATGCATAGAGTTTAGGTACGACCTTTTATAATATTAATAAACTTTGTTGCGGACCATGATTCATCATTGTGTTAGTAGAAATTAGTAACAATTTGACCTCATAACTACGTTAGTGTGCTAATGTTAGTAAATTGTACAAAATTCAAATAATGCGTTTCATATCAAAATATTAATAATAATATAACAATAAAAGTAATCAACAGAATTCTATTATAAAATAAATTACGAATCACAAAACATGCCCCGTAGCCATATTGGGGCGGCTTATAATACAACCTCCAACCCATGCTGACCTACCAGGGTGTCGTAAAAGGCGTACAGAAGTCAGCTGCTCGGTGAAGATGATGATGATGATGGCTTCGTAGAAGGATTATTATTTTTTTTATGCAGCTCGTCTAGCTAGCTACCACACTCTTGCTTGTATCAGCAATCAAACGATTCGTCGTGTTCCGGCTGGGGGCTTGAGAGCTAGTTCTCTTCTTTTTCTCTCCGTCCTTCATCCATCCTTCTCCTCATTCTTCTTCTATCTTCCGTCCTGACATGGTTTGTTTTTGATGTATCTGGGGTTAGTTGCTGTCGTTATTGATCCTAGTTGCTTTAGTAATGTGCCGCTTCCCCTGTTTCTCTCTCTTCCCTGTTTCTCTCTCTTCCCCTGTTTCTCTCTCTTCCCCTTCCCGTTCTTTTACTTGCTTCCTGGCAGGCAACGCGTTGGTACCCGTACATGTGACCCGTCTGTTCGTTTGTCTGCTTAACACAAAAGAAAATGTCCCGTCATAACTTTTGCTCAAAAATGTTTGCTTTTAAAATCGGCGCTAAAGTCGATCTAGTAATGAAACTCGTTTTACGAGATGCCTAGTAGTAATATTATATAACTTGTCCATATAATTACGTGGGAAAACCATTAAAGTATAATTTCAGTGTCCGGGCTTATCTGGAATCTAATAATAGTAATAAAACCCAAGTATCTTAATCTTATGTTATCTGTGTAGAATTTAACATTGATAAACTAGTATAATGCTTGCCAACTTTTTTTACAAGAAATAAAGTATTTTTTAGATCTAAGAAGGAACATGGTTTTAGAAAATAATTACAGTATAATTTCTGAATTAAAATATTAAAAAATTCAAGCTTTAATTATTGATCCCTAATACAAAGAAATACATACAATTTCATAACTGTATTTTAACGTTGAGAAGTTCTAAATGTAGTGTCAGGTTCATGCTTATCATAAAAATGCATTATCATCGGAACTGAAGCAGTATGCAAAACTCCAGCTCCGTAGTGTAAAAGGAAGTGGGTCTAATTAGGCTTGCAAGATTTGACCCGTAACAAACAAATATATTAACATACATACAAACTTACATTTCAAGTTCAATAAAAGCTTGTAAAA
Organism: Asbolis capucinus; assembly: GCA_018249125.1. Lineage (NCBI taxonomy): Eukaryota > Metazoa > Arthropoda > Insecta > Lepidoptera > Hesperiidae > Asbolis > Asbolis capucinus. Next base: position 7,073 of record DWJZ01003088.1, read on the forward strand.
ACTACTTTTAAGTGTTTCATTTATGACTTTTTATTACTTAGATACAACGAGTATATGCATTTTGGTAGACAATCACTAAAATTATCTGTTGTAAAGAGAATAACTACATCAAAAACAGTATATTACTGTTCGTTATAATACAGTTGGCAACTCTGTTAAAGTGAAAACTACATATTTGTACCTACCCACAGCTTTGCTTGCATAGACCCCATACAAATTTTATAGTCTATTACAAAGTTACCTACAATTATTCGGGATAAAAAGGATCTTAAATGTTAATCCCAGACATAATTAATAACTTTGCTAAGTTTCATCAAAATCCATCCACTGGTTTTCACGTGATGCGCATTCAGACAGTCAGACAATAATTCTTAAAAAAAATTTTCGTGTTCTGTCTCGTAATTAGAGTGCCCTCTCATCAAATTAAAAAAAAAATTCTTTGTACAGAACAAATGCTCTTTAAGTATTATTATAGTATAGATAGATATATAACGATCACTGTCTCGCGAGTTTTGTACACTTACAGTGAACAGAATGTCACGATATTTTAGAAGTTTTTAACGACTGTCTCCGCGATACGAATAGTGTGGGATCACGCTGCGCGCACGTGCTAGCCTCAGACCACAGACAATATACATTATCACAGATTAAACGGATGTTTTTATAAACTATGTTGTCAACGTGGTTGCTGTCTTTTATGACTTTATATATATATATATATATCCGTTAACAGTAATAGGAAATTAGTATAATCTTTTTAAAAAACTAATATTATTATAAATGCGAAAGTTTATGAGGTGATATAATTTAATGGTCATATTGTCCTATAAACTGCATGGTACCAATGTCTCCCTGCTGCCCCTATTAGGTACCAGAGTCGTGAATAAAACATAAATTGGTAAAAAAGGTACATTTATCTACTACCATCATAATATATAAGCTATAGCACACAGTATCAGACTAATAACTATACACACATGCCGACCAGCTTAAACAAAACTGATACATTAATCAAAGTTGTACTGACAGCTTACAAGATAACAGCATCTACTGTAGATGATATCAATCGTGTTTTATATACAAATGGACAAACAAATTATGTCGCGATAATGATTTACGCGAGCGCAGTCGGCTGTTTTTATCAAACAATTTCAAAGGCGTTAAGTTCAGAATTCGTTCGATTGCAATCCAGCTGAAATTAGGTATTCATATTTATATTAACTACGATTCAATAGAACTTCGATTGCGTATAATAGGAATACAGTTGACGTTTCGTTTACGACTTTCGGATCGTCGTAGGGGTGCAATTGAAAGCCGATTGCGAATATGAATAAGAAATTGTGCTTCGACGATAAAGTCGCTACGATATCGGTATTTGTGAGACGAGAATCGGCCGACAGGCTTTAATCCGGTCCTGTCTCCACAACCTCTAACTGCAGACTGTGCGAAACATCGCTTGTTACCTACCTGCTAGACTGGCCTGTTGGTCTAGTGGTTGAACCTGACTACTAGGCCGGAGGTCCTGGGTTAGATCCCCATCCAGAACTAACTTTTCTATGAAAAGCAGGCATGTTTGTTCTGTTTCTGAGTGCAATAAAAATATCTATATACATTTGTATTAAAAAATATAAGTGTATGTATACCACATGCAGTGATAGGTTTGAACGATGGTCTATCGAACGGGAGTCCTGGGTTCAAACCCTGCTGCGCGCACCTGTAAGTTGCGAAATTATTTGCGTATCATTTTTTGATCACTAAACTTGCGACTGTGAGGGAAAACCTCGTGAGGAAACCTGCACAGTGGAAGAAGTGGAAGAATTACACAATTTGGCGTTTTTTGTGATCCTCCCTTATGGAATGTGGCCCTCATAAAAGGTTGCCAACCCATGTTGTTTAATGTGACCGAAGTGAATGCGTCAGCGCAGTCACGTGACATTAGTATTGACCCTGTCCTATAACCGATAACATTTCTGCACTGATTATGGTTGTAGATAAATTGCGTATGTATCACCTGATACAATAACATAACTTATGACTGCATTACATTAAATGTGTAAATATATCGAATTAAATAAATATCTAAATGCAAATCTCACCACAGTTCATCTCAGCGCCCTAAACAAATGTCTTTTTTGTTATCATTCACGCCAAACGTTAGTTCAAAAATGGTTGGAAATGATATCTGTTGCAGAAAAATATGGCGTCTATTTTTCGCAAGAAACAAATATTTAAAGAAGTTATGGCAAGATCACAGATGGTAGGACCATTTGATTTTGATGCATCGATTGTATTTTTACAAGGTTTTATTTAGCAGTATATGTTTGTATATTAGTTTGTTAGTAGATTTGTTTGTTACGGGTCAAATCTTAATCAAACTTAATTAGACCCATTTCCTCTTAATTTTAACCTAGTTTTTTATATTGACAACATGTGTAGATATTTAAAATTTTCCTCCATTACCTATTCTAATTTAAATTGACACACTCTTTACATTATAGCGCCATCTTTTACTTTAATATTTCTACGGAGACGCTATATCGTGAAGGGTAAAAAACTATATTAGAATACCACGCGGTGATGGGATGTTAGTAAAGCCTCTGGTACACATTTATTACTCTACGTAGTCTTGTTCTAAAATTAAAAATATTTCTCAAACGGACAAGTTACTAGTGTCAATAGGCTTGTTTTAATGTCCTTGACATAATTTCTTTTTTTAACGACACATCTGACGTTACAGAAAAACGCCATGCAAAAAATACTATAGATTTTTATTGAGTCTAGCTGGCTTCGAGCCACGGAATGACTCGATTTCAACAATGTAGAATAAATTATATTCGTTCGTATATTACCGATATGCTGATAACTTTGTATTTTACATAATCCCGAAAATATTACAAGACCAAAAGCAACTTTGTCTATTAGGCTTTGACACGTAAATTATTGAGCTGATTTTAATTAAATTTGGTAGAGATAGACTAGAAATTGAGAAAGAACCAGCTACTTTTTATTGCCAAAACCGTGCCAAGAATAGGTTGCCAATATTCCTCTCGCTATGAAATTGGTTCGTATTCTCGCATTATTCCTTGAATATAAGGAAATATCATCCATACTATATGTTCTATTCAAGCGATCATTAGCCGGCGAATTCGATTGTGAAGGATCGAAAAATTTTGCGCTCGGCTGTTCATTACTCCACTCGTGCGTGTCAAGAGATAAAAAAAATATACAGGCTGTAAGGAAAAAACATAAAAAATGGAAACTGGTTACGTTTTCAGTTGAGCATTTTATTTGCATTTTCTAAGGTAACATAGGTCGGTAGGTTGGGCTACCGCTTGTGGCAAGGAATTGGAGGTCGAGAGCGAACATCCTCGGTTCATCTCAACGAACAACTGACCTACCATTGGGCTCGGGTGTCTTGTTACAATGTGGAGGGCACAGGCCAGAGTCTACCACGCTGGCCAAGTACAGATTGACCGTCTTTATACACCTTTGACAACTTAATAACTAAATAATTGATTGTTAATTTATAATACCCTTAAAATTTTGAAAGTTACAGGTGCGCGCAGGATTCAAACGCAGGCCCTGTTATTCGTCGAGGGAGAAATCTTCACAATATACGCGAACCTACAGGGTTCGGGTTATTTGGGATTTCTAACCACTAAAACCCCCGGGTAGCCGAGCGTATGGCGGATGCTCCGGGATCTTAAATGAAGGCACCGGTGTCTCCCCTGCGTAATGTCTTACCTTGCCATTAGCAGGCGCTATGTTCTATGAGTGGGATAGGCCCTGTTCCGATCCCGCTCGGCAGTCTCCTTCACCATAACGGCCTCGCAGAAGGAGACCACAGCCTTCCACGCAGCCTTCCTCGCTAGCATAGCTGCCAGTATTACTGGCGAACGCGAAAAAAGAAACATTTTTATTGTTATGCCAAATGACTTGAAATATTACACGTGAAACAAATATTTTTGCTAATATAATATTACCGTATCGAGAGGAATATAGCCGTAGCTCAATAGATTGATTGATAAATGATATATAGTATCAGGTAGCATGACATTAGCCCCAGCAGATAAGAAGGCTACAATATGAGTATACTACGCCTATATCTCATGTTATTGCAACTGTAACTGATAGTGCACATGAGTGCAGCTCGTGGCAGGCCTCTGTTGCTGAGGATATTAATTTAATTTCGTCTATAAATTGCTTATAGTTACCCAAATACAATTGAGTATGTTGGATAATGTTAATTTGTAATATGTGACAACCGGCGTTATAGTGCAAAAGTCCCGTAATAGGTATTAAGTCGTATTGCAAAGGGAGAAAACGCCCTGCGTCAGGACTCGACCAGCTACCGTAGTAAATCTGTTTACTGGACACATGTGTAGGTCCAGATCAGGGTTGCCTGACATGAGACACGTGTATATTAACTTTAAAATCTTAAGAATCGCCGAAATGCGCCCATCGCCGAAGTGCGGTACGCGCGACAGGTAGCACGAAAACCCGTTGTCGATTTTTACGTACCACTCTCCGTGATGGTATACAGAATAGATATCGTGGAGTCCAGCTTTCAGTGTCACGAAGAAGTCGTCCTCGTTCATTGGCCTAACGTTGGAGATATAAGGGAGAGACAGATTTTTCGACATTAATAAAAAATACAGTACTCAAATGCATTTTTATTGTAATTGAGTAATATTAAAATGATCATTTTTGATAGAGTCATAAGTATGTAAAAAACATCTTACGGTACGTAAGGTTTTTACTGCGTAGCCAATTTTTCCTATTGTGGCCACTTCGGCTAAACGAAAAAACTTGTCCCACGCACGTAAGTCGCCTCAGCTAATCACATTATTTGTGATCTCCATAACTGTTGCACTCAGAATCGTTAATAGTGACTTAAATGACTCCTTAGTGCATTTTCTGTACCTGTTCATTCGTAACAACACTAAAAAACAAATAATTTATTTCATATAGATGATTTCTCAATTATGAACGTCAAATATTTCGAATCTACCAACGTTTCGGAAAGTTGCCATAATAAAGAGAAGAAATACTCCTCAGCGCTCAGCACGCATCACCAGTGCCAGTACTACTTACCCACTACAATGGTGGCCAATTCGAATGAATGTCATATCTAAGCAAGGCCGTTCAGGGCCATTGTTTTTACAATCAACAATAACGACAAAAACCTTAATTTCAAGGTGACAACCACTGCCGGCCAAAAGTTTGAGACCGCCGACATTAATTGGAGAAAATGAAATAAAACTCAAAATACAAAGAAAGTGGTTTAAATATTAATTAAAATATTCATTCTTTAATACGTATACATCGAGAATGAAACAGAATTAAACAGATTTTTCAATTTATAACATTAACAGCTCCGTTCGTCTGTCAGACTGATTTTTCGTTAAAAAACCGTCCCTTGCATTTTAACACTTCTTTTACCAGTCTGGGCTTACGAGCAATCAATTTATTTATTGTTTCTTGGGTGATATTGTTCAAGCTTTCTAGTAAAGCCTTGCACATGTCTTCTTCTGAGGAGTGACTACTGCGCACATTTCTATCAAGTTCATTTTCCTTCTGTTTCTTTATTTTCTATATAGCCCCTGCATAATTTTGAGCTATGTTTAGTATTATTCATTTATTGAAAAAAAATCCGTTGCCAGTTAATCACAAACCAGATGGAATTACATTTTGCTGAAGTATTCTTTTAAGTCAATGTCAAAAATCATTTATTCCATGTAGGTATTTTCAATACATCCGTACCTAAGTGAGTACACACACATATATTTAATTGCCTTAATATTAAAAAAATTAAATACCTACACCGAGCAAAGCGCGGTTAACCCGGTACTGCATAGTTTACGGATAGATCTCCATATGGATAACTTATATATCTTAGGTAACTAAATAGGTTATCAGAACAAAAATAAACTCATGACTTCTAAAACAGTCATTTCATTTGTGCCTTCTGATAACATTATGTCACACGCTGTCTCTTTCACCCCAGCAAGGTGTGAGGAGGATGGTGCGAGCTACACGTGCTTGGTCAATGCTGATAATTAATTATTGTTGTGTGGACAGTTTAATGCCCCGTTTTATGGATTGTTGACATACTGACTTCGGATTGTTTTTTGGTGAATAAAGAATGGTTTTGTCTATTTCTACAATTAAAAAAACAAATACATATATCTATTGCCACACTAATAAGATAAAACCAAGTATAAGAAATAAAAAAAACGAAATCTAAAACTAATTAAGAGCCAAAATGAAGTGACTCAGCTTATCCTGGCGTAGAATCAAGATCTCAAACAGCGCTGTTTCAAACTCACCCTTCTTCCGTGGGTTGTTAGATGGTGGTGTGGTCCATGTTATGAAATAATACTTACCCTCTACCCCTAAAAGTAGCTATGGATAACACCAGGGAAATAGCCATTGCAAGGCGGTCATGAAAAAGAGCTCTTTACATATTAGGTTTGAAGATACGTGAAATTAAAAAAATCACACACTTATCCTTGGCCAATTCGCCTTTATCTACGTCAAGTACCTACGTCATAGTTTGTTTACAGTAACGTGTCAATCTGTCAACATTTCAATACATCGACTGACGTTGCCGTAATATACTGGTGACAGATGTTCAGTGTTCGCTTGTGACTTTAGAAAACCCAGATTTAATAGACACACGTCGTGAACACAAGTTTCAGTTGTCGGCGATTGGTTCGTCGGGTGATGAACGTTGTTTATTGGGTACAGATTTTTCGTACGTGTCGTCTATTGAAGAAGAGAACCAGGCCTTTTTTGTCACTTTGTTTTTAGTGGCATGGTCGTTCTCGAATGTTTAAAGTCCACAATTTATATGTATGTAGGTTTATGTATTTGTATTAGTATATTTCCTTAAGGCACCAAGTGCTCCGCGCGCCCGCGTCACCCAGAAAAAGTCATGCATAACATTTGTCCGTAACAAACTCATTTGTCCGAAAATTGCATCACTTCGCCGGCAGTGTCACCTCACTACCAACCCGCGCCTACCAACGGCTACAGGGCTTTGAGTAAAATGTCTTTGCTGTTATCGGTCACGCCAAACGCTAATTCAATAATGTATGGAAATGACATTTGGCCCAGAAGAATATGGCGGCTGTTTTTCCACAATAAACGTCATTCCCATACATTTTTGAATAAGCATTTGGCGTGAATCTTAACAGAAAAGCGCAGGGCCGCTCAAACAAAAAAAAAACGTGTCCACGTCTAAACTTCAAACCCTTTTAACGTTATTCAAATTAAAAATCAGACTAACTTTGTCTCGTTCATGAACTTTCTCCAACAGCGGGACTTGTATTCGTGACTTACGCTCGGCCAGTATTTCTTTCTGGCAAACAATATCGTTAATTGTATAATTGGCAATCGTCAAGTATCCTGAAATAGTCTGTGTGCATAGAAATTCATTTTGCACCGTAAATTGTAGTGTTTAAAGTGTTGTAAGTAAATATTTATATCAATGTAATGATTCTTAAAGATAGACATTCTTAATATCGAGGATGAATCAACTTTGTGTTTCTGAGGTCATTTAGTGTTGTTATTGATTCCATGCTTTTAACATAAAATTACGCCTGGCTTGTGGGAGATCTCCCTTTGTCAAACTTGACAATAGAACATATCTTCGGACAACTAACAGACAGCTCTGATACTGAACTAACATTAGCTTTTACTTTGGCGAGCAGAGAATAGATAAACATATATATCTAAATCTATACTAATAATAAAACTGAATGGGGTAAATTTTTTAAATTTCATATTTTTTTTAATTTTGCAGGGGAGGCTTTGTTATCGATATGGATACCAAAACATTTTTTTTTTATTTATTGTCTCTCTGTCTGTCTATCTGTTTGTGCTTCAAACAAAAACGATGAGATTTCGCATAGTCATAGTTGAAAACCGGAGACTGGTTACAGAATATGTTTTAGCCCAGGAAGTGGCTAAAGTCCCACAGGATAACATTAAAATTAGTATGGCAACTCCGAAACCAATGAAAAATTTTAATTAAATTTTGCATATTTGTAGCTTATGTAAGGACAATGGTTATAGGGTATTTTTTATCCCAGAAAACTGGGATCCCATATTCCCATGGGATAATACGTTAAAATTTGTATAGCAACTCTGAAACCACTGGAAAACTCTTCTTCCGAAGCAAAACGAAGGCAATTTCTAGTATATTTATAAATACAAACTTGATAGATATTTTTATTTATACAAACAACAAACACTGCTGGTCAACAGAAAAGTGGTTGCGGAATAATATGAAGAGAGATAGAAAATTTTAAGTTAAATCATGGAAAATATATTACGAAGTATACTAGGCACTTACTCCAAAATATTGACAGAATTTTTACACCACGTATCAGTTGATAAGATTATTGTAGTAGATGTCTCGCCGTTCGAATCCTCATTATAAGCGACTGGTGTGAAGATATGATACTTTACGTTATAGATAATCCAGTCTTAAAAAGCATGTGCAAAATGCATTTTAGATTACAACCCACAGAAAACAAATTCAAAATGGTTTTTTTAATTTACCGATCCACAATATGTGGGATGATGGTGACATCTCACTTTATATTTTCTCCTCGTTCTTCAGTCTTCCTGCTTCCCCTTCTTCTTCTGTATCCCGGTATGTTCTTGATATATCTGCGTTAAGTTGCTGTCGTTATTGATCTCAGTTGCATTACCCATGTACCGCTTCCCTTGTTCATGTGTGAGAAAAATCCTTGCCGCAGCTGAAAATCAAACCCGAGACCGCTTCGATAGACTACAAAACTGATAATTCTCGTCTTCTAATAGAACATTAAAGATGGAAGCATTGAAGAATTCAGTCATTAAGGATTCCCGTCCCGCTATAATTACCGGCAGAGTTATATAATGCCGCTTGCAGAATCAGTTATAGGTAGGGTTGCCATACTGTTTTCACAGGACATGTCCTGCTTTTTGTGGGATCCTGGATTGTCCTGGATTGGATTGTCCTGAGTTTTTAGGCACTTAGAATGATTCCTTAGTTTAAAAGTGTCCTGGGCCTTGAGACAATTCATGTCTTTTCTGTTATGGTTTACGCCAAATGCTAGTTCACAAATGCCTGTGAATTACATTTATTGCGCAAAAACAGACGCTATATTTTTCTGCACCAAATGACATTCTCACATACATATGTTTGAAGTAGGGCTTAGCGGGAACAGTTAGAAAAGACATTCGACAGGGGGCGGCTTTTAAGGACCTCAATATCTTTATTGCGTCATAGTGTACAAAGGTGGTTCTAATTATTATTACATGTGACATATGAACCCTTTACCAGGGTATTGCAATACAGAGGGGGCGGACCAGACCGTCTTATAAAGACTAGGGCAGTTTTAAAAGTACTCTTTCAGAGAATAAAAGCATTTCTTAATTCTTTTTTTTAAATTCTTTTAAAAAGCTTTTGTCGTTATTTATAACTCTTATGTGATCTGGCAGATTATTATATATTTTTATACACATGGCGTAAGGCCCGGAAATCTACGGGTATGTTTTAAAATTCACGCGCATTTCTCTCTCCAATCGTTTTGTTATTCAATAAATTATCATAGGCCATAACACACGGCCATCGACGCTAAACTAAGCGTTAGCTTGTATTATGGTAATCGGAAGTTCGTGAAGTGAGAACAAACATTCCAGTTCATCACAGAAATTTTTGACCTGGGTGGGAACGCGCGCCTGTAACTGGGCACGCGCTATAATAACTATGTATTGCTTTAAATTGAAATATCCAGGTCTACCGTCAAATTCTGCGTTTAGTTATCGATCCGTTCCTATCCAGTTCAACCTAAAGATATCAGACAAATCCTAAGTGCCAGCGTGGGCGTGGGCATTATGATTTCTGTTTCAACCGTTCTGTTACACCGAGACAGACGAGTGGGCAACTTCCTAAGTGACACATTGCATTTATCACTGTATGATTTTATTCGTGGAAATATGTAGAATCATCTAGACCAGGGGTCCGTATACCACGGCCCGCGGGCCGTATGCGGGCGTTATGCCTTTATGATGCGGCCCTGGCAGACCCCATTTACATGAAGCAAGTTGGCGTTTTATGTGATCCTCCCAACAACACATGAAATGTGGGCCATATCAACATCCGAGAGGACTTAACATTAGATAATTCGACCATTTTATTCATCAAATACAAATTTTATAATACTACTTTATTAGTTGCACTTAAAACTCATTACTATGCGCTGTAGCTCCCACTAAGTTATACTGAAATAATATGTAGGTATAACCGCTCTCTTGTTTCCTTCCGTCCCATTTCTCTAACGAGACGCACCGAGAAGCTCATTATTTTTTAATTGGCTTTATAATAAACTTTATTCTTGCCAGTATTACGGGTTTGCCTTAAATAGGAGAAGAAAGTTTGTATAGGAATTTTCTTAAATGTCAACCGATTTGCTTTAAATTTGCAACACACATGCCTTTTTTATTAATGAAATACGTGTTTCTCAGTTTTTTGGTATTTTTTATGAAAAGAAAAAAGGGCAAAATAATGTAAATATTTTGAAATTTTCAATACAAGCTCCTGGGTGATACATGTGTTTATCTTGAATTTGAAATTTACATATCCTTAATATAATATAATTAAATATAAATTCAGCGTTTCCCTAATTTCATCTTATAAAGGATAGAAAAGGGGGGTGAAATTGTACTAAAACGCCTCTCAATATACCCAATAT
>DWJZ01003089.1:0-17816 GCA_018249125.1 Asbolis capucinus
CACTTCTGACCTTATAGTTCATTTTTTGATATGAAATAAATATATTCTTACCCGTTTCTGTGTATCAGATGTAACGTTCACTAGTACAGCTCCTTTATTGAAATGAAAATCTTTTGTTTCGTCTTAGGAACCAGTCGCTCTGTTTAACGAAATACTTAGCAAAACGGCGTGAAGGGTTTATTGAACCCGTTCGCAACAAAGATCCTTGCGTGTTTTGGTAGACGTATGATGTAGTCATAATTTTTTTTTATCAAAATATTAAGTTGACAGAGTAAAACTGAAAATTTTCTAATAAAATATCTTTATTTCTATTTAATCATTTAATGTAAGGAGTAAAGGGTATAACGGAGAAAGGGCAAGGAAGAGCGAGCAAAACGGAAACCAGCTATAATTTTAAATCACGTGGTGTGGCGCGCGCCAAAAATCTATAATCTATGAACGAGTTTAGTCCAACTCCCGCCTAAAAGCGATGTGTACGTGTTTATTTTCGACATAATTCTAATGAAATCATTGATATTTTACTTTGTAATTGCTTGTAAACGGTAAGAAATGTATTATTAATGTTTAACGGGACATGTCTATTGGGTATATGTGGTAATATTTGTATTTAGTAGTAGTAAATATTACGTGGTTTTTAAAAACATCTCTATTACACCGAGATGGGCCTGTGGACAAGATGGAAATTTTTAATTGAGAGCAAACTGGACGAATTTTAATTTCGTCTGCTTGATCTCATTTTGTCCATTCATATATTTTTTCTTAATTAAAATTGCAATTTTGTTTATACATGGTCTTTTAATATAGAAGAAAGACAAACAGAGGGTCATAGAGCGAGGAAGAAATGCAAAAGGTGATGAGTGCAGTTAAATTCAGTCACTGTCATCCGCAAAGGACTGTCTACAATGCCGATTTTGTCTATATTGAGCATAAGATTAATAATAAATTTATTGCCAAAAGCTGAAGAATACTTACCCGCAACGGGCACGCAATTTAACATAAATTCTTACATACTACATGTTCTAAATTACATTTCATAAATTAAAGTACTAATTCACAAGAGCTGTGCACTGAGATTAATGTTTGTTTCTGGTGTAACAATAATAATTGTTAAAAATGATGTTATTCATACATACCATCTTGCGCGATTCATAGTTTTGTGTAACGAGTCGTACCAGCTGATTTACTTAAAATTATTTGTTATTAGTTGAACTATTGTATGATCTTTCAAGGCTGATTAAAATAATTGATCTATGTTAAAAGGTATTTGTTTTATAACGTTTTAAAGTTACGCCTTCCATTTTGTCCGCCCTTCCCTCATGTACAAAACACTGTGCATTAAATAAGTAAATAAAATTAAACAATAATAAATTGGACACTGAATAATGAAGTTAATCTATACAAATAAATAAAATTTGAGTGACCGTTGGTAATATTACAATTAACTGCATGATATACAATGTATAATACATGGTACATGTACCAAAATATATATTTTTTTTCAATTTTTGTTTATCTGTCTGCCTGTGGTGACCAATTTTGACGGGACTTTCAATGGTAGATAGCTGATATAACAAGGAATAACTTAGGCTACTTTATTTTCCACCGTTCCGTTTTTTGTTTGTTAAATTCCACACGGATGAAGTCGCGGGCACAGCTAGTAAAATAAAAGTTAAACACACCGCTCAAGTGGCCATAAATAAGAGCCCTTACACCTTAGATATCATTAAATGAACGGAAAAATATCGGTCAAATGTAGCGCTATTTCTGTCACGAAGTGCAGCTGCAGTAAGCAATGGCCCTTTATAAGTTGCAGCGCACAGGTTTGTTGTTCACAACTTGTTCAATACTTTATATTATTTAACAACCATTACCAGCTGGACTGAATTTATGAACATCAACTACTAATTTCAAATTCTTTATTTATTTAATATATAAAATGATATTGTCTGCTATATGGACAGACAGGTTGGTCTAGTAGTTAGTGAACCCGACTACTACACCGGAGGTCGTGGGTTCGATTCCCACCAAGATCAAACTTTTCTGTGATGAGCAGGAATGTTTGATCTGTGTGTCTGGGTGTGTAATAGAAAATATCTATTTGAGTATGTATTTAAAAGTATATATGTATGTTTATCAGTTGTCTGATCACCATAGTACAAGCTAACGCCTAGTTTGGGGTCAGATGGACGTGTGTGGATAGTCCAAAGATATTTATTTATTTATTTAAAGCAACTAGAAAGAGGATTTCACACGAGGATGATACGCACATGAGAAGAACCATGAACAGTAAAGAAAATATTGTTCTATATATCTATATATCTTGGCGTTTGTCAGTTGTATGGGACGAAGAGATCGTATAAATATTTGCAATATTGTATTCCCTGTGGTCTTTATAAGACATTTTTTGTGTTTTTATGTGAACGCTTCTCATATTTTCTTTTGGGTTTCACAAACAATAATGTCTATACATATATACTCGTATAATTATATATCAAAAGCGGATAACTTAAGAAACGGGTTCTTTGAGAAGTGGAAGTTTCCAGAAGGGAGACTTTCAGGAAGCGGATATTAGAACTATGGATATTACAGGAGCGCCCTAGAATCACTATCACCAAATACTAATTGATACACTTATCATTTAGTCTGTTAATGGCCATCGCAGAGGAGCAGAGGTTGGGTGTCGGAATTAAAAAATTATTCCAAATTACATATTAACATCGAGTCAATACTACAAGAGCACAATAAAAAATGGAGTAATAAAAAATCCCACTAACAGAAAAATGTCATGAAGTATTATACTATACAGAGAATATCAAAATATTTATAAATAGCCAGTTCAAAAATTGTCATACGTCAAGACGGCCTCTGAAAGCGGATCAAAAACTGAAGCCCCAAATGTATGAATGTAGCATATTTATGGTTATAATATCATTGCAACGCATTGGCGATGCTTCGCAGTCTTTTGTATTTATTACTTAAATAATTTTAAAGTAATGTACTGTTATAATATAATATTGTTTTTACCCGATATCAGCTCCATTCATACATGAAATCTGTCTACTAAGCACTTTATCACCTTCTGTTCTTTTATTCCCTATATTATTCTTACCGTCACTTCTACAGATGGACTTTGTTACCTATTTAAATTTGTGGGAAGTCAAAAGACTTTGCACATACACACAGAAATGAGAAACAAGAACACACACACATTATATTTTAATTTGCCAACTTAAACGTCACACAAAAATAAAGAAAAAAATACGTGAAGTATTACTGAATACATCGAATACTGTTCAAAATATTCATTCTGAATGTTTTTGTGACGTGATCGAAAAATGCCACTAGGAGGTAAAAATCTAAAATATTTTTTCAATTGACAAACCTTCCAACGCTCAACAAAACTGTGGAAGAATAATATTTTGATCGGCGTTTTTATTTTCATACGCATGTTTATTTACAAAATCGGTACAATTAAATTTTTTTACAAGCTTTTATTGCTATTCCGTGTATTTTTGTATATTAGGTTGTCGGTTAGTGCGGGTCAAATCTTGCAAGACTTACCTACCACTACCGAATTGAAATTTTGTTTTTATGTTAGATAAGTTAGCGCTTAACTACAATCCAACTTGATAGTCTTGGTAAAGTGGTGATATTGGTTGAAGTCTTGGTAAAGCGTACTAACTTAGATAACCTATTCACTCTTAACTTGAAGACATTCACATTGTATATTTCAGTTCCGATGACAATTTATTTTTACCATAAGTATGACCTGCTACTATGCTTAGAATTGAATTCAAACAAGGGTACCACTCAGCGGTTAGCAATACAGTCCGTATTGATAGAATTGAAAATTCTATTTTTCAATATTTTAGTAAAGCTTAATTTACATTTAACTGTATTTGAAATGTATTTTTATAATTTTAAATGTATTTCATCAAAAATATTGTAAGGGACCGTCAAAAACAGCGGTGCATAGTACGGACGGCACTTAAAGAGTTTTGGTACATTGAAAAATAGGTCTCATTTATCCTTAACCGAAATAAGAGGAAAATAATGCATTGCAATAACAGTTAGAGTATAATTTGTCTCGGTGCTATATTTCATCCAGATCGGTTCACTATCAATCTATCTATCTATCCATCCATCGTCTCAAAATTTCGCATTTATAATATAGGAACAAAATTTTAGGCCTTCTCGTGGCACTTCTCGGGCAAAATATTCCATGAATCAGTTGCTTAGATAAAACAACAAACCAGAAACACAATTCATATTCTGGGAGGTTGCCGAATATGAAAATAAACCCGAGATCCAGCCTCCATTCTGTATTCAGTTCAAGAACACAGTTTCCGATTTTGTAATCAAACGTCTCAATTGTGACGTTTGCGCAACTTACTACGAAGTTTTGGGTCGGTCTGTTGCAAGCGGAAAGCGATGACGAAAATTTTGCGATAACTGCTCGTAGATCGCAAAGTCGTATTAACTTTCAACGACAATCGTGCTATTCACTTGGTATAGGATTTTTTTCGCAAGTGCATAAAAATAACTGACAAGTGTTAAGCGATCACGTATTTTTGTTGATCGTTTGCTGCCTGCTCGCTATTCGCAAATATAAGCCAATAGGGCTGATTTACGACTATTGTGTAAATAGACATGATATTTTAAAAACCTCTTCTTCCCCCCATTTGGCCCTCCCACTTTAAGCCACACGGGCTTTAAACACTGCCCCTAACTTCCATGAACCGATAACAAACATTCATCTGTTACACTAATATCTGTGAGGCCGGGACTAAAATCCTACCCAAAGTCACTACTAACTAAAAGGACATACAGCATATCGAGTTGTTTGTTAAAATTTTATCAAATTCCGGAAACTGTATTCAATCATGACCTCGATGAGCCGATGATAAAGTTCAGAAACCGAAAATAGTATTGCATCAAATATTAGGCTTTCTGTACATTTGAGAACATTCTATTAGTGAATTGAATTATGATATTATTAGCGGTCAGAGTGGCGTGAATTGGGGTAGGCCTATGTCCAACAGTGGTCGTTACAATGCTGATGCATGGATGGAAATTGAATTATTAATTTGTGAAATAAAACATTTTTTTTAAATTTCGTGGTTTAATGTCCAAGTAAATTTTTATTAAAAAATCGTTTTAACTAGTTTTACTCGCTTGGAAGGGTTAGTGTTGAATGTTTGAAAAGCCTCTACGACACGAAAATGTGTCGTAAATGAATAATCGTTTTCGTGTCATGTGCACTGTTTAAGTGATTTTTTTGGCCTCATAAACGTTTGTCTATGGAATTTTGGGAACGTTATTGGAATTGCGCTATTCCAGTTTTATATGATATTGGAATTTACTTATGAATGAATAATGATGGGAATTAAATAATTTAGTAAATAAACAAGTTAAAGGTAAACAAGGAGTAGCACTACAACTGCCATCTGTGGCGAAGTTGTCAAAGTAATTTAATGGATCATCTGATTGTAAGTGGTCACTGACACGTACATTAGGAAGCCGTTGGTGTATTATGTCAGGTAAATAAATAGAGTGTGTTGATTTTATATGTATACTTTGTTGTAAGTTTCAGGCATAGTTTCAGGAGAGTCGGAATGTCTTGATCTGTCATCTGTAATTTTGTTTACTCTCTGTTAGATATGCGCTTTTTCTATGTGCTACTGCAATAAACCCTTGATAATTCAGATCTCTGAACTTTCATTTTGTCCAGAACCCTTCAATAACATTACCGGGAGCAGCACCAATACTTAACCAGCCAAGGAAATGCGACATTTAGTCGCAAAACTGTCGCACGTGTGTACAGCCTAATCCAAAGCCATTCATCGCAAATGTCAACGGTCCCTCACAATTTGTTTGCTCTGCCCTTGTGTTTGCTGTCCACTGCAAATATGACGGATGCTCGGCGAACGGGCACGTCTGTTATCTACGCCAAAATTATTTCAACGGAATTTCAGTTTAACTGGATCAATATTAGTAATGCAATGTCACGTGGTATTATTCCAGTTATGTTACTAGTTTCGGCCTGCGGTTTGCTCGCATTTTAATTATAGAAGCCTCTGTGTTATTTCAAATTGTAATCTATCTCTGTGCCGTATTTTATTTAGATCCTTATAGTAGTTTTTGCGTGATGACGTAACAAATATCCGTCCATCCTCACACTTTCCCATTTATAATAATAGTAGGATTTAACTAAATGATAATATTCCCATTCTACTGTCGATGTATTTTGAAATCGGTTTTTTAAATTTTGTGTTTTAGATTTGATAGTTTGTTTGAGGAAAATAGGCTCCGACACTACTGGGCTGATTTCAAAAATTATTTTACCATTAGAATCCTGCATTGTCACTGATGAACATAGGCTATAAAATATTTTCAAACACGTTAGGGTTCCGTATAAAAACTTCGATAATATAACCCAACGTGCAAAAACATCCTTATATCGCGTACACTTCGGAAATTATTGACAATAGAGCAAAGTGATGTACTACAGTTAGTAGAAAGTTACGTCACAATCGGTTTTTTTAATTATAAATACGTTATCATCAACGTTGATGAGTTAGTTCCTTGTCTTTGGTAGACAAATAAAGCCAATTGTTGAACACAAGGCGACACAGGACGTTGACTTTCGCCAAGTGTTATCGCCGTGACAAATTTAACAGATAACTTACGATAGCGATACTGAGTTATCTACAAACATGGTCTTTACGGCTATTTTATTAGAAACGGTATTCTTTGAGAAGTTGAGTGTTATTCGTTTATTAATGCTGATTGTTGATGGTTTAAACCAAGTATGCTCAAATGTGTTTACAGACCTTTTCGACAGTCCGGCTAAACTGCGGGATGGTAAATTTACTGCGGGACACTATTAATTCCTGGTTAATTACTCTCAGGACTTGCGTAATAAAAAATTCTAAATTTTTGGCAGTCGGGCCAAACTGAGGGATTTTAAATTTACTGCGGGCCACTAGTAACTTTCAGGACTTACGTGATAACAAGTTCTAAAAACACTTCCGCGGGTCATTTAAAATCTGTTCGCGGGCCACATTTGGCCCTCGGGCCTGGTGTTGAGCAGCCTTGGTTTAAACCTACTAGTGGCCTACCAATGAGCCGTTTCTCCTTGCTACAGTCCTAGAGCAATAGTTCCTAGGCGACGGTCAACGGCGGTCGCGGGCAGCAATTGCTGTGGTTCGCAAAGCTATCCGAAAAATATTAAAAAGTAGGAAATTCATACATTTCCAATTTTACTTGTTCTCTGTACTATTTCACTTCAAACAATGGTCTATAAATAGATAGAAATTTTGTAAAATGGTCACTCAGCACTACCAGTTTAAGGCAGTGGCTTAGAACATACTCCTTTACTGCATAAATACAGGGCAAATTGGTAGAAGTTAGTGGCCAAAGCGTCGAAATTTTTTAGATGACCGATGTCCTTAACGTCTTTACTTGACAATAACTATGGGTAAGTTAATTAGCTAAAATTTGCAAATTGCAAGCAGGCAGCAAACGATCAGCAACAGACCACATGTATCAAAAAACATTGTATTATATACGTGATCGTTTGCTTAACACTCCTTATTGATACTGTGAACATTTTTCGACGAAACTGGCACCGATAACCAATATGGCACGATTGTCGCTGATACGTAATACGAATTTGCGATCTACAAGCAATTATCGTAAAATTTTGGTGATTTTTTTTTTTATTTTCAATAAATTTGTGTTTGACCACTGTCCCACCTGATGGTAAGCGGCGATGTGGTACTTGCATAGGGTGCTTTAAATGCCCTCCAGAAACCCTCAAAGAATTTTTTGCTTCTAGAGGTCATTTAACCTCCTACCGACCGCACCCGCTGTTACTTGACTCTGATCACTTAGAATCGACGCAACATGCCGGGCTACAAACACCTATATTCATGAAAATTATGTAATGTAACGAGCTTTTAAATAAAACTTTTGGTTAAAGCTGTTACGAGAAATTGAAAGCTCTCGCATTAACTTTTACAATCGCTTTATACAGCGGCCTAAAAACAAAACATTCTCGATGCCGTCAAATATTTGTACATATTTGTTACATAAGTACTTTGAAGAAAATTTTCGTGAGATTCATTTGGATGAGACGCCCATTTTTTCTCTTACTATTCTCCATATTCTCGATTGTTGTAGCTAACAGGAATAACAGAGAAACAGTGTCCACGGTACCACGAGAATGTACAATGTGACCGTTTATATATTATTTGAGTAACAGTACAAGAAATCAAAGCTATGAAAAATTTGCGTCATAGTAATCATGTGGAGAAACTGTACCGGGGACTCACATCTATATATTCACAGTTAAGATGATTAAATAAACGCATACACACTCATTCTCGTACTCTAGGTCTAGCACAAATAGCATCCATGACCAGAGAATATCTACCTGTCACAAAAATATCTGCCCGGGATCAAACCTGGCACCTCTTGCTTCGAAGATATCATAACTACAAAGTACCGTTACTGGAATCTAGTTCTATTTTGTTTATTTGTTTGTTTCATTCTTAACCTTAGGAATTTAAGTCGATCAATGCTACTGAAAACCAAACTCTAAATTTATTAGTATGATATAATAATTGGCTCTTTGTCTAAAGAATTAATGCAAACTTTGACTAGAATCAATTAAGAAAAAAATATACTTAAATATAATTCAATAATTTTTTCGCTTATTTTATGTGTGAAATTAATATGTCATTTTCTACTAACCCTTAAAATGCGTGATTTTGATAGTGCTTTTTGTAATGAATGGCCTAGTTCTATACAATCCTCGGAAGCCACACGAATTACTTTTATTTGTTGAATTCATGCTTTATGTGAATATGATAAACCAGACTTGAATAAACGTAATATTAATATTTATTATAAAGATTCCCAAGCATACTTAAATTAAGCATTCGGTTAATTGATAGTTTTGTTGTTGACCCACTTTTTTTAGATTTGAATGCAATATTATCCCATTTAGGTAGACAATAAATAATTATTAACTTTACGCGCCAAATTCGTTGAAATCTATAAAAATAAAATCATTTGAATATTTAATTTGATGATTTCAATTCATTAAAAAACAAATAAATACAATTACTTTTAAAATATGATATCAATTCAGTTCAAACAACAAAAACGCATAAATTCCAAATTTATTTAAAAACTCAAATAAATGAATCCATGAAATAAAAATTAAGAATTAATTTGTTATTGTATTTTGTTAATATATAACTGTGTTAATATAATAATATAGCGTTAAAGATTAAATGATTCAGTTGGATAGTAACTACTGCCAAAGCGGCTTAGACAAACACATTGTTTAGTGAGTTATTTCAGGACATTCACAAATGCATTCTAAATTAACACACAGTTACTGAACGCCAGTGTGGTTAGTGAAATGTATTTCACTTTCCGTTGTGCTAGTCAATGTGCAGTTTTAGGATAATCGCAGTTTCTTGTATAAAATTTAAATATTTAACTCGACTTAACACTAAAATGCACATTGATGAAAGCGGAGAAAGTTAGTTTTTGTTAATCCCTCTAAATTAAGGAATAGAACTGAAAATTTATTATTTATTTAACATTTCATGATTAGAAAAATGTCCGTCAGTAGTAGGGCTATAAATAATTCCTATATAACAAACTGAACGTCATTGAAAAAAATATAAAAGAATTCTTTCCATACTGTGTAGATATAAAAACTCCTTCCTTTGTTTCAATAAAGAATTTCTATTTCAAAAACTTTATTTGGTAAAATAAAATTGAAATAGGAATTCTTTATAATCCCACTTTTTTTTTAATAGTTCATTGTTTTGAAATACGAATTCTTTATTGTCCTATCAAACAGAAAAAAAAACTTCAAAGAAATGTGGAGCCGTGTAGCAAAGAAATGTGGAGACAAGGTTTGTATTTGTAATATAGATTCAGAGTTGAAATGATAAAAGCGTTGTATTTTCAATTCTATTCCTTTCCGAACCCGTGATTCTGTGAGACCAAAAGCGAACACTATTGAAATTTGTAATCACCAAGAAATTGTCAATGTCAATCTCGTCGCTGCCGCTGCTTCCAACATCCTGAGAATGTTCAAAATTGATTTGTTATCATTGTCCATCAGAAAATGTCACTGAAGGCATATTTTGTGCTGTATAGACTATATAATCTGGTGTTTTATAAAATACCTAAAATTTTTATAGCAAGCAAACGTTCACTTGCGAAAGTCGAAAAGTGAATTCGTTTCGCACTTTTCCGGTGGTGCTAGAAGATATGGTACAGAGAGGATCAAGGTTAAGGGCGGAACGAAGTTTAAGAGAGGAATTTATAAAAATCGAGTGAGTAAATTTTTCTGCGCAGATAAAAATAACTAACTTAATTTTCCTCATACCTAATTTGTTTATTTTTAGGACTCCTATTATTTTTTTTTCTATAATTTTTTTTTTCTATTGACTTCAAGACTTAAGTGACTCCAGTTATATAGAATTGACTTCAACTCATCCATGGCCCACTACGAGTCTGATAGTGAGGTGAGGTCCTCATAGTGAGGAGGCCTAGAGCATCCTCCAACACGCTGCTCTAATGCGGATTGGTGGCCAACCCAAGTGTCGGAAGTTTTAGTCGCCCTTGACCTTGCTTAACTATTGCTATCTAACAATTGGGACCGATTTCTTTACATTCCCTCTGAAGCACGGAGGCGTTCATGAAATTTGGCCATTAGCGGTCACCCGTCCTACCGACCGCGCCCGCTATTGGTTAACTTTTTCGATCGCTTACATTCCCAACAAGCCGCAAGGCTATGAACGTTTCGAATTATATAGAATACCTAGGCATTTTACATAATGTCCAGATTTTTGCCGCTTAGGCGGTAACATACCAATAAAATAATTTTGGAGGAAAAATGAAGATTGATAGATGAAAGATTTGCTCCAAACTTTATTCAAATTGAGACAAGAAAGATGTAAATGTCTGTACCAGGATAATTTATACAGTGACATTTGTTGTGGCACAATATTGATTTTATCTATACATATTTTACGACAATGTTTCAACAGACAATACTAGATTGGAATTCATAGTCGTGTCAGAAAGATATTATTCACAACAATTCTTAAAATAGGGATGGACTTTGTATAGAAAAAGATTTTCGATAAAAAATTATAAGTTACTATTAAAATTCATTTAGTTACAGATGTCATTAGGAAACTACATGCGTTTTACAAGTACTCTTTCGTAAAACCCATTTAGAGTTACTCATATTTTTTTGGGTAGCTCTAAATTTCTATATTCTTTACGTAAGTGTCAATCTATTGCAAATAATTGATGATAATAAATAAAAAGTTTAAAAAGTGTAAACAATCTAGCATTGAAATCCAGCTATTTAAAAAAGTGACAAAATACTATCATGACAAAATTATTTATGAAAACGTGAAAATATATTAGACAAAATCGATATCTACTTAGCTATGATCGAAGGCAACGATTATTCGAAAATTTGCCTTTAATTTTAGATCGTCAATTAGGCTTAGCCGATCGCTTAGTGAATTAGAGACCTCGCCTTAATGAACCCTGTGATGGGAAAATCGTTAGCATATATTTTTTTAATTTTATCTTGCTTCGGAAGTTTATTACCAACCAATAACAGATACGTTATTATTAACTTTTTTTAAATAAAATTATGTTTTAAAAATATTTAGAAATGGAATTATATCAGAGCTAAAAAATATGTATATCAATGAAATATGAGTCAATTACCTGTTTTGAACATTGTCGTGAATAGTAAGCATTTTAAATGTAAACGAATGCAATAAATTGTAGGTACCTGTTTGGAATCAAAACGTGAGGTACTTGCAAGTGCAATGCAAGTGAGGTACTTATTAAAATATTTGTAGAATTTATGAATAGAAGAAAATTAAAATATACTAACAATTACGTTGCATAAAATGAAATTACAACTTGTCATTCAAAGTTTTCTAGTTTCTTTTCCATACGTTAATGTTCGACTACAATCCCACCTGTGGTGATAGTCTCCGGAGGTAAAGTGCACTAACTTAGTAAACCCCATTTAATTTTTGTCTTAAACTAGTAAAAATATTAAAGTTTTGAACTTACCTCAAAAGTGTTCACGCATTGTACTTCAGCTTGTGATGGTGACCCGTACAGCTTCAGCTCTTGAAAGGCACCCTGCATCAATACCAAGGTCACCACTTTGCTCCATAGTTTCTTCATCTCGACTGACAATTCATTGAATGTTTTTCGGAAGTGTCACTTATATGACTTTATTACTTACTGTATTAAGGAATTTAAATGGTAACAATATGAATTTTATTTATATAACTAGTTTGAAATAAATTACAATTATTGTTGTATTGAAACATGACGCCACAAGATTAACCGTAATAGTTTAGCATTATGCTGGTTTAACAAAACAAGTTAAAAATAGAAAAGTTTATAATTTTGATTGTAATTTTTATAAGTTATTAAAAAACCTTTATTCTCGTTTTTTTATTTAAAAAAAACACAATCGCATCACAATTACAATTAAAACTAAAAATGAAAATAACTTTTTAAAAACGGAAGTTCAAAAGTAGAACGAGCATGCGTCGTGCACGTATCAGCCAGCGCATGCTTCGAAATGCACTAAATGTGAAATGAAGCACACTTACAGGCTTACACGTGTCCAGGACTCCAAGCTCCGCGTAATCCTGTAATCCTTATTTTAAAGGCCCGTAATCAGAGGTCTTCCTTACTGGTCACATTGGGAATCGCCGGCACTTCTTTTTTATTCATTATAACTTTTATTAAGTCTCTTTACGAGCAACGAGTTGTACGAGAAGTTAATTAATATAAATAATGTTGTATTTAATGGTAGTTAAGATTTTTACGATTATTTTGGGAGTATTCTGGAAAAATGAGTTTGCATCATATTACGAAAATAATAAAATCTCTTTTTGGTAGCAATCCTTAAAATAGCATATCGAATCTTATAATTTTCTTAACGATCGGCTGTTGACCCTAAAAAACCCTTAATCTATTTCTTCTACAATTAATGACGTTGTTTTTTAGAACCTGATTAAATATTTAATTGCTCGAAGTCGACTTAATCATGAGATAAAAATTGACGTAGAGCTGAACGGCTGTATTCCGTAACATACGATTATATAGAACATGCAATTAAATGTAAAAAAAACTAGATATTTTTAAGACATAACATTCATTCTTTAGCAAATGGGAGATATCCCGCCAGGCGAGGTGTGACGCCTGGGGAACTTCTGTATACATACATATACTAACAATGCAGAAAACTCCGATAGTGTGATTCAGTTTTTGTCGTGACGTCCTCGTATGACGTGTTCGATGTTGTCGATGTCCTCGTGTGCGATGTTGCCACAATTCATTAGGGATAAAGACCTATCGAACTCATCGGATTAGTCTGCCAAAGGAAACCAGCTTGGCGACTGCTTACTCTCAAAGCTGACCCCACATAGACCATCCCGTTTCCCATCGACACAACCCTCGGAACACCCATGCAGCCAAGTAACGAACTAAGTTTTTGCAAAACGTGACCAATGATCAGGAAATTTGCTCTCAGCAATTCGCATGCCAAAAGGTGAAAACTCATTACTCCCAGTAATGCAACTCGTCAATGGGTTGCTGTGTCAAAGCTCCTTTTGGATCAAAGTAAGAACCAATTACAGGGAGCCTGTGTTCTGAACTGTAGAAATGCTAGGTAGCTGCAGGTAAACTATTTTAGATGTCGAATTATTTACGCGTACCAAAATACCTTATACCAGTACTATGATATGACATTGATAGCCTAAAGGTTTGGTCTCTCGCACAAGAAGTCCTGGGTAGAATCCCTGCACACCTTTAATTTTCATAAATGTTTTATTCCTTTTACAAGATGAATTATCACTTGCTTCGGTGAAGAAAAATGAGAAAACCTGCATTCTCGAGAGTTCTCTATAAATTTCAGAGGGTCTTGCAAAGACAATCAATCCACACTTGGCCAGCGTAGTTGACCTGCTATGGCCTGTACGCCTCACACAGGAGAGCAAAGCCGAGTAGGGAGGTCCAGTTTGGTGTTGCCTTTGGTTTTGTGGTGAATTTTGCGTCGTAGTACCTGAAGCACTACCTAGTTTGACTATGTATACACTCAATTATGATAGCTCATTTTAAAGTTCATCGTACTCATATTCCAAAGGTTGGCTTCGGACAGAGGAACTCTTAAACATGACCAGCACAAACAAAATATTTTTTGCCACTGTTTCTATTTATTTTGACTTAAAAAATACGAAAGAAGACACAAAGTGGCGTAAAAGTTGTGACCCGACACGAACTTGTAACTTGTGTTCAAAAGGATTTTTTGCGTAAGGAACTCACTTAAAAGGTATAAACTTGAAGAATATTAAGGAAGTTTTTCTCAGTTGCTCTTAGGACGAAACAGAAATTAAATTAATGATGGAGTTAATGCACCTCTGAGATGTACTTTAAGTATAATTTATGTGAGGGGTATAGCCCATAGCTATTGGCCACACTGGCCAAGTGAGATGGGTAGACATCACACATCATTAGTTTTTTGTGGTCTCGGGAGTACAGGTTTCCTCAGGATGTTCCCCTTTTTACAATTAACTTGTAATACGTTCATAACGGTTCTCCAATTAGCATTGGAGCGGCGCTGTGGAGTATACTCTAACCCTCCTTACTAGGAGATTAAGAGTGAGCAATGGGTTGAAGCCACGTACATGTCTTTTTGAAAATTAGAGATAGGCTATCAAACATTCATCTCTTACCTCAATACCCCAGCCGGGAATGAAACCCGAAACAGGCTAACCAAGGCTACAAGCCGGCGACAGAAACAATAAAAAAAAATTGAAATGCCAAACAATTTTACACCTTGTTACACAAAATGTACGGGTTCAAAACCGTATTGGTCGTTAGAGGATAATAAAGGCTCATACTGTTGTATGAGGTCAAAATGAACTCCACGTTATAAACAACCCCACAAATGACGGTCCAACCCAATTCGTAAAAATAACGATAATTTTACCGAGCTCATAAAGTAAAATGACTTTTACGGTTTGCTAAGCATTTGTTGTTTAAGCAGGAATGATAGCCTAGTGGTTAAGAATTCGACCTCCTACTCGCGGGGTTCGGTTTCAAATCCCAGGGCGCGCACTTCTGACTTTTCGGAGTTATGTGCGTTCTAAGTATATAAATGTCTCTCACTTTAACGGTGAAGGAAAACATCGTGAGGAAACCTGCATGGCGGGGAGTTTGCAAAACTCAAAGGTGTGTCAAGTCTGCCAATCCGCACTTGGCCAGCGTTGTCGACTATGGCCTTAACCTTCTCATTCAGACAAGGGCCGTGACGGGTTGAGATCAAGTATTTGTTACAAAATGGCCAAGCGTGAATTGACAGTCATCAAACACGAAGTGTTCCTAATCTCTTTACGTCAATTTGACCGGTCCTAAGCCTTGTAAATCCAGCGGATGCCCGTTGTTTTTTCGCATCATCCCAGGAGCTTTGGAGGCGTCCTGCTGCTGCTTTTGCCGCTTTTTTTGGTCTTCATTCGAAGGCCTTTCTTCCCGGGTATCGGCCCGTCAATTGATACGGCCAGCCCATTGTCGCCATGCAATATTTACGCAGAATAATTGTGTAAAAAAGCGATTTTAAGTAATTTAGATAAATTATTAAATGAGAACTAAAATTAATAAATTTAATAATAACAGCGTAATAAAATCCACATGATTAGGAATTATCAATCAAATTTGAATCTGGCACATAACAAGCACCAGCTTTCGAACAAAAGCAATGGATACCCCCAGTAAAAAGTTATGAGATTAAAATATTTTCAAATTGAGAAACTCCCTACTATTTTTTAAATGGTATTATTTAACACCTTAACATTCTTTTGGATTACCTACTTGCTTTGGCTTCAATTTAATGGTCCAATACAGAGCATAGGTACACATAACTGAGGAGGTACAGAGCATACTTGGCCACGGTTCTGCATTGCGGATTCAATTACCTACTTATGGTGTAAAAATAAATTTTTGGTGATCTATGTTTTGCCAGGTATAAATATTATACTGCGAAATAAATTTTTCTGCGAAATATAATTTGATAAATTCACGTAGGGATAGGCGTTCGTTTCAACTAAATAATGTATAAAATATATTTTAGACTACAACAGACTATATACATATGTATGTGACCAATTTATAGTGAAAATTATTCGCTTTGAAAAACCCTTTATAAGATTACTCTGACGAAAAAAGTAAGCCCATTAGAAAATTTAAAAGTTAAAAAATTCCCTTAGTTTTGTTCATAACTTTTAAATTTTCCAGATCACGATAAAAGTAATAGTAATTGTGATGTAGATAATTTAATTTGCTATAAATAAAATCTATACGGTTGCTAATTTGCGAGATGCAACGCGAGAAGTTTTTTCAAGATGGCGGCCGAGGAACTATGGATGCTAACACGAACACGAACTTAAGTTTATACGAATCTCCCTACACATAAAAAAATAACTATGCGTCCAAAACGCACGCCAAGACTTAAAAAGTTTTTAAATGGATTATTTATGTTTTTTAAGTCATAACGGTAGACAGTTAGTTTATATTCTATTCACTAGATGGCAGTGTTAGTATATAATTTTTACTGGCCGATGAAATAATCGCAAAGTAACGTGAAGTGTGTTATACCAGGTACTAAAATGTAATTTAAGAAATAGCTTCCTTCCTATAATTTACTTGTAAGATGAATCATAGTGTGTACTAGTATCCGAGTAACCTACATATTTCATATCACTTTGATTAACGTTCTTTCCGCAAGTAATGTTTTCAGAAGAATTGGAAAACTCGTTCAATGTAAGAAAAGTAACTGGCCTCTATTTACTTTGTGTAACTTTCTTTACACCACAATTCTTGTACGTAAATCTTGTAGAACACCTCATCATCAGTTACAATCAAATTAGAAGTTAGGATTTTTTTAGGTCAAGGTATTTATTAATCTAGTTTTTATTTTGGGAATAATCCAGTTAATCAACAGCTAAGATAACCAACTAATTTAATTTTAGTTGGTAGAAATAGGTACTTTCTGTATTGAAATTGTTTCATAGAAGCTGAAGCGGGGTAGTACAATTTGAAACATAAGCAAGTTGTGTTCAACAACATGTACATACATACAAAAAGACGGAAAACAAATCAATTAAAACGTAAAATTAAATTATTATAAATTTTAAATTATTCTAATTTCGAATAGGAGCAAAAATATAAGCGTCATTAAAACGGATCTTTTATTAATTCCAGAAATATGTTTCTGGAATTTTCCAGAAGTAATTTCGGCAGTCGCTGAAGCTGTAAATAAGAAAAAAACGGATGTCGCTGCAGTCACAAGAAATTGGGACACCCCTCGCTACTCATGCCTTTTGTTCGTCTTCTATATCCTGCCTAAGATTGATGTTTCAACCTTAAGTAACCTTTGTAAGACTTTCTGAATGGAGGTATTGCGTATGGTCTCTGGTTGTATGTTATTACCCGACTGCGTCAGGAGGGCAATGTTTTTCGAATATATGTACGTATGTTTGAAAGTATGTACAGTCCATTGGTACGCTCTACAGCCGAAACTGCTAGATTTTGAGAAGTTACAATGAATTTGTCAGAATTGCGGTAGTGACATAGGCTATATATATTACCAAAATGGCACCCGCAAGTAAATAAAGTGTATACATATGAACGATCATAAAAACACCATTTTAAAAGATACATATGTATATATCGTA
>DWJZ01003090.1:0-17816 GCA_018249125.1 Asbolis capucinus
TGCCTGCTTGGACTATGACCTATTTAAATATTTATTGTTTTCCAGCTTACATTTTTCTTTTTTAAGAAAATCAATAATATAAAATTGTACAAAATGTTGGGGGTTTAAAAGTCAACCGAAAAATTAATATATGATACAGCTTAAATGGGTAGGTTTATACTATTAGGTACCTAATAGGCAATGATAATAGAAAATATAGGTTGTCTAGTAAATAATATTAACACAAGCTCGTACACGATAAAAGAGTAACCTAACCACGGAAGAAGTTGTCCCGGGTTCAATCCAGACAAATTATATCTGATAGGTATATTATTCGTGGTGTATCGAGGTTATTATTTGCTTAAATGGGGTTTTGGTGGGCGGAACCGCAATGGCACAAGGGCCCCATGAGGTACGGGCCGCATGAGGTACGGGCCGCATGAGGTACGGGCCGCATGAGGTACGGGCCGCATGAGGTACGGGCCCTATGAGGTACGGGCCGCATGAGGTACAGGCCGTATGAGGTACGGGCCGTATGAGGTACAGGCCGCATGAGGTACGGGTCGTATGAGGTACTGGCTGCATGAGGTTCGCAGTCACGCATTGCGGACCCCTGGTCTTAAGTGTGGGCCACACCGCAACAGTACGCCGCAAACGGTCCGAGAGCCGTAGGTTGCTCAACCCCCAGTCTAAATTACTATTTTACACGAAATTAAAAGGACTAACGAATGCAAAACGATATCACAAAGCTGTGTTACAAATCACAGTGTCCTATTAAAATAAACGACAGTAAACAGTCGTCCTCAACATCTGGAGTTCAGTTAGAGTCGTATCTCGCCTGGATATTAGTAAAGTGTAAACGCTACCACATTATGCACACGCACACGCCACAAGCGTTCAACAAACAAACGAACTTGAGTATTCCATTCGCACTCAGCGCTTAAAATAGAAACAATTGCGCCATTAAAAATCCGCTCAAGGATATTTTCCGCCCGTATCCCGTACCGCGCATAAATCGCAAGCTTTCCGCTGAAGCTATTTCCAAAGAAGCGTTTTCTATTCCGAACCGTGCACCCGTTTTTCTTGGAGTCCCATTATAAGGGGGCACCTCCTTGGCACACCCCACGCCCAAAAGTAGTCGACGTATAGGCCGTTATGAAAGTTTATAAGTAGAATGGATGATAATTATAAGGCTTTATGTATGGGGCGTGCTTTTTAAACGATATCACCTGCTAGAGAAGATTATGAAGCTTCAGTCGCAAATCCAAGCCTGTGAGGTTTCATTTGAGGTGGAGACATCATATTGCCGTTAATGTATTTGATGAATTTGCGGATTTATTTCGTGGCTTGTACAAAGCAATTTTTGTACTAATATAGAATATTAAATTAGTAAACAATTATCTTTTTATATGCCATTAAATATATGCTATTAATTTTTCATATAATTAACATCGGTCCCACCTGATGGAAAGTGGTGATGTCTAAGGTCGTGGGCATTAACTTTAATTACGTAAAAATACTTTACCGTGACTCTAGTTAATTTATTAGTAGACTAGGGTGCTCCTGCGGATTCGCTCGCAAAGTTGGTAAAAAGTACTTTATGTGACTTTCCATAATATCAATGGTTTCCACTTAAAAAAATACGTCTATCCGTCGCTCTGTTTCGATGTAAAAGACAGACAAACATACACAAAACAGTCACTTTCACATTTTTCATTTATTGTGCGGCATTGCGGAACGTGTTTATGTGTTGACAGTTTGAAATGAACAAAATCATCAATATCGTCTCAACCCATCATGACCCACTATTAAGCAAGGGACCCTTGAATGAGAAGGTTAAGGCCATAGTCCACCACGCTGGCCAAGTGCGGCTTGGCAGACTTCACACACCTTTGAGTTTTGCAAACCCCCCGGCATGCAGATTTCCTCACGATGTTTTCCTTGACCGTTATAGCGAGTGACATTCAAATGCTTAAAACGCACATAACTCCAAAAAATCACAAGTGGATTCGATTGGGATTCGAAACCGCACTCCCCGAGTAGGAGGCCGAATTCATAACCACTAGACTATCACCGCGTCACTAAACTTACCAGAATACCAGCTCACATTTCAAATGAGCTCCAGCCACGTTTTTACCACCGTATTATTGATCCAGTAAAACTTAAAGCAGTGTCAGCAGTTATCAGTAGGAATGCATCGCAAAGCACCGCAAAGTATACACGGTTCGAAACACCAACTCTATTTACATGTAAATACTTTGAAAAAGTAATTTGCGCGGAGCGTCTCTCCGCCCTCGAGATTGCGAAAACGCCCATTAAGCTTCTTCCAGGTGATGCATGGTAACTGTTATAGCCGAATATAATTTTCTCAGGCCCGCAGCGCACCCTTAATCCCCGCAAAAGCCTTCCGAATTATTCCTACAGATATTTACGATTTCGTGAATAAATAAAATTATGGACGCCTGTATACGGGGATCTAACTAAGTCGACTTCTTGTTTATTATTATGCCTATATTAAGTTGTTTATCTTTTTAATGGTTGGCCAGAGTTATATGGGTCGGAGCGATTTATGCCGTGCAGGATAAGTCGAGGATAAAAAGAAGGAATGCCGGGACTCAGCGATGCCACGCTGAGATTGGATTTTTAAATTTAGATGTGATATTGTTTTCTTTCTTTTTACTTTACAACGGACTCGGAATTATCAGGTGAGTAATGTTTACTTGTTTTATTGCATTCTCTTAGAAATTTATTTCAATCCGTTTCATGAATGTAGGTATAAGTTTGTTTATTTTTTAATCCTGTGGGATAGAAAAATGTCTGATTAAAAACCAACGCACAACGAAAATGGCGGTGAAGTTTTTAATACAGTGTTTTCATAAAGTTTGCCGTAATTAATTTGAAGTAATTGGTTTTAAAAAAAAAAAAACAGATATGTTACACGTTTATCCAGCAGTCTTCTTCTTCTATATGTTGTGAAAATCTTTACAATCCACAGCATATACCTAATTATAACAATGTTTTATCTATCCAGAAACTAGAATAATACTCTTATTTCTCTCTTAAATATCCATATCTGACTGATTCCTTTATATTCTACAGATAACTACCTACCTACTATTACTACCTACCTACCTTTACTACCTATCTACTATTACTACCTACGCAAATCAATCAGTCTTAAAACACCATTTGTTAATACCTAGTCGTCACATTCATACATTTTACCTATGGCATTGTTTCAAATCTCAATATAATTAAAAAACATGCCGTCAAAAGTTGGCATGCCTAACAGAATTTTAATAAATAGTTTCCGCTCAAAATCAACAATAACATAACAGACAATACGACTTGCGCAATCTATTGTTTCTGAGGAACAATAGACAAAGACGTAGACTAAACCCTTTATTGTCTACAGGACTCCACAACCCTTCTTTTCAAAAACAATGTTTCTCAAATCTTTTGTACTCGATCCGTTATTTTGCACAATTCTTTAATTTTTCTAAGAATTTTTTAACAAAAGGGATGAGTTATAAGGCCGGTTTACCTGAATGAAATGTACAGTTAGGTAAATTTGGTAACTGATATTAAAGGTGGAATAATACGGCTTTAAAATCAGCTATTAATATGCGTAATAATAAATCATTAATATGTACGTAATCATTTTTATTAGGTGAGTTCAACTAACACTAAACTACTACTGAGGAGGCCTAGAGCATCACCAGACTGCTCCAATGTGGATTGGTGATGATTTTATTAGATAAAATACAATCTGTAATTCTGTTTGTGTAATATTATTACCAAAAAATAATTTTATTTTTCTCTTATAAGAATGTAACATATGTCAATTCGGTATTATGTTGATAAAGTGATAAAATAAATGTAATTTTACAGATACTTGTGTTAGCTTACTTAGATTGTTAACCCCTAAAATGCATGTGCTATTACATAATGCCATTTAAATTTTGAAACTAAACAATAGGCCAAACTAAGCAATAAGCCTATAAAACAATAGGCCTATAAACAATATGCCTATAAAAAAACCAATTAAAAGCTAGCTCGAAGAAGTATTATTTTTTTACATTTCATATGTTACTTTTTTACATTCTATAG
The DNA here is from genome assembly GCA_018249125.1 of Asbolis capucinus. Lineage (NCBI taxonomy): Eukaryota > Metazoa > Arthropoda > Insecta > Lepidoptera > Hesperiidae > Asbolis > Asbolis capucinus. The sequence continues at coordinate 4,090 of DWJZ01003090.1, forward strand.
TTAATGCTTGACTACAATCCCGGCTGGTACCACGATGGTAAGTGGTGGTGTAGTGTTGGTGGTGGCAAATGGTGAATCGCGTTAACTTACAATATACATCTTCAAATAAGCTGCACCTCAAATGTATATTTAGTTATTCTCATCTTGACAAAATTTATAAAATAATAATACTAACGAATGTGTAAAAATACATTACAAGTTGATAAAAAGTTTTTTATATTTTTGTTTTACAAGTCAATTGTATTGTGATATTAAAAAGTTGGTACGGCTGAAAAAGACAGTATGTATCCGTTGAATTCAAAAAGCTCAGAACCGGTTAAAGTTACTCAAATTAGGAAGACAACAGTAGACATCTAAATGGATGGATGGATAATACGGCCCAAGATATAACCGTTTTATAAGAAACCTGTGACATTTTTCCACTGCTTTATGTAAAAAACTTGTAAAAGTTTACTCATGTTTGGGAATACCAGCCTGTAGTATCATCTCAACAACAAACATAAAAAATCCTCTCGTCACTCCGTCACAACAGTTAGGAAGTGTGGAAGTCATAAAATTGAGTGCAACGACCTCATTGCAGACCCTACCCAAGGTCGTGCTAGTAAAATGTTTATGGACTATAAAACCTCGTCTGAACTGTGTCTGTATGTCAAGGACTTGAGACAAATACTTTTACCAAAACATAACGTAATTTATGTTGGTGACTAACTAATATTATAAAGAGGTAAAATTTTGTTGTTTCTTTGAGGAGAATCGGCTCCGAAAGTACTGGGCTGATTTGAAAAATTCTTTTACCATTACATTGTATTTTACCTCTGATGAACTGAGGTTACAAAATATTTTCAAAAGCGCTAACGGTTCGTATGGAAATTACGATAATATGTAAAAAATACCAAAACGAATCATTATATTACGTACGCTGCAGGAAGTATTGACAATAGAACAAAGTGATGTAGCTACTACAATTTTATAGAGTACATCAATACCTGTAATTTGTTTGTTAAAGTCAAATCTTGTAAGTTAGAACTTCTTCCTCTTCTTGGACGGACCTGAATTTTACATTTTGCTTCAGTCTAGATGACAATGCATTTTTGCGAAGCATGATACAAGATCCACGTTTATTTCCAGACAACAAAAGGCCAGGTTAAAAACAGTTACAAGATATATCTATGTTTCTTCATGTCAGGGTCTAAAATAATACCATAATAATAGATTTATGATATTATTTCAGTGTTAACATTTCAATGGATAAAATTATTTTAATGCTAAAACAATTACGTCAAAAGAATTTCAACGGAGGCACAAACTTTTTGGTAAGAAACAAGAATTTATTAAAGCTCAATAAGACCATGATAGTAAAGAAAAGGGTCCCGAAACATCTATAAAATCACAGCAGTTCGCAAAGAAAAGCAATATCGGATACGCAAGTGTCTAATGACAATTTGATGCCGACGGAGTGGAGAGTCGTAAAAAATCACTAGAAATGATCCAATTTTGATTAAAAAATCACGCGATACCACCCTAAGCGTACAGACGGAAATTTCAGAATGATTTAAAAGTTTTAATAACGGAATTCTAGTGAAATGACATTATACTTTCAAATTAGGAGTGAAAATTTAATTTGAAAGAGAGACAACTCGCCGGTCGAGGGGCGAATAGGAACGAACATCGTAAAAAGTACATGCTCTTCTTCCAGAGAGTTTCTTTTCAGCTTGCAAAATTTATGCCGCTTAAATCTCTCCGAGGAAAATTAGAAGGGGCCTGTATTTATTAAAGGAGATGGTTCGCACTCGTTACAGGAATTTTAATCGGCGAACTTTTCTTATGAATGGGACATTCGGCCAGAGTTTCGAGTTATCTTTTATTAGATTTTAGGGCTACTAATTAGGATCGTTGAACGCGGCTGAATAGAATCTTGACGGCTTCTAATCCGTTCTGTCATCGAGGTTATATCGTCTTTTTTTATATTAAATAAGTTGCGTTTGACTACGAAACCACCTGATGTTAAATGGCGAAGTCTTTGACATAGTTGTGGGAATTTGGTTCAAGTATGATTTTAAATATTAGTTTAATAGAAAAATTAGTTTTAAAAGTGGAAGGTGAATTGAATTTAATTTTTAGTATTTTTTTAACAGGTATAAATTTACTGAGTACAAGGGAATTATAACTTGCTAGTTTCTGACCGCAGCTTCGTTCGTGTCACGTGTTGATAACATGAGCCCTAATACGAAGAAACACATAAAATTTCATAACTATATTGTTAACCGTTCAGGAGTTCCCTTATCTGGAGCCAATCCTAAATGTAGTAGGAGGCATGACCTCATATCTTATCTTATCATAAAAATGCATTGTCTTCAGGACAGATGGTTTATGCAAAATTTCGCCTCTGTAGTGTAAGAAAAAGTAGGTCTAACCAAGCTTGCAAGATTTGACCCGAAAAGTTAACAAACAAATATACTATCTTACTAGTATACAAATATACGCTGTAAACCTAATAAAAGGTTGTAAAAAGTAGTATCTTTTACTATGATTTATTTATCTATCTCTGTGCCAAATTTCAGTCAGATCTATTCAGTAGATTTGCCTGAAATACCAACAAACGAAAAGTTGGTACAAAAAATATTGCATTAAATTTTTTGCTTGTATACCTACCTTAATTTTATTGAGAACAATTGGAAAACAGAATCAAAATTCCATTAACAGAGTAATTAGAACCAAGCACAAATACTGGAAACAAAGTAAGAGATATATGATAGTATAGGATATTATAATTTCACATTAAAGCACTGAGGCGGCGGAATTTCAAAGCATTTTCATGTATCCCTAATTAAAATACGCTGTTCCCGCCATAACGAGACCACACTCGGATAATACAGTCAAAATTATACTCAACCTTATGAAATTTAAATTTTGTCTACCTATCATTTTCAATTCCGGAGTGCAAAAGCAATGTTTTCGTCGTTTTTAGCTGTTAAAGTGTGATTAAAAGTAGTAAAAGGAAAATATTACACAAGTAATAGTAAAAAAATTTAAAAAAGTAAAAGTGATTTTTAATACAGTTACATTGCAATAAAGGATATTTAGCTATAAGCATATAATTAAAAATGTTTGTAGACAAATACAATTTAGGCGGCGTAAAATTTCCCGAAATTTTAACCACTAACCCCTCCACCAATCCGCACTGGAACAGCGTGGGGAAGTATCTAGACTTCCTCATACATGAGGTGATATATTTTCGCCCCTGCTCTGTAATTCATTGCAAAATGTGTCCCACTACAGGGCTCGGGGACCCCACAATGTGAGGGGCATAGGTCACAGTTCACTACGCTGACCAAGGACGAACTGGTAGACACACCTTTAGAACTTTATGGAGAATTTTCACGAGTGCAGGTTTCCTCACGATATTTTCCTTCACCGAAGCAATTCATAATTAACTATAAGACGCACATACAAATTAGAGTTACCGGATTCGAACCCAGGACTTATCGTCCGAGAGACCATTGCTCAAACCATTAGGCTATCAACCTCTGTAGTGATTAATTTAATTCCTATAGATGGCTCTGTCAAATAAACATATGTCTCGCCTGTTTGTTTATCAATTTGTCTAATAACATTTAAAAGGAAAAAATTAAACAAAAGATTTCTCATCTGTTTGTTTATCAACTAAGTACTACATCAATACCTTGAAGATGTAACAAAATAATACCTATCTATGCCTCAGGATGTTATTAACCTTTTTATTTGTTTTAACATAAACAAGTCAGTAACATTACAATGTTACAGACAATAAATCATAAGCGATATTTTTTTATCTTAAAAAAGAAAATAAGATTCGTTTACTTCATATTTTATTTACTGCCAGTGGTATCTTTTATGGCGACAAGTTTGAAATATTGTATAACTTCTGTATGTACAATTATTGTGTTTTAATTATTGCGTACTAATTGTCAAAAAGAAACCTTATTTTTACAATTATTACACAATTTATCATATTTACTGACGGACGCACGATTTTATATTTATCATTATAAAAATATATCATCTTGTTTGTTATATTTTCACTGTAGATTATTTTTTTGAGAAAAAAATAAATATGTTTTGTTTCTTTCTTTGATTTAATAAGAAATAGAGTTTATTATAGAACCCATTATATATATATATATATATATATATATATATAAATTGTGAGTAACGTTTGCACTTTCTTTTGTATTTGCAATTTAATTATTTACTTAAAAAAAGAAGTAATTGATAACTTGTAATGCATGTATAATACATAATATATTTAGAAAAAATATATAGAACTTTGTATATGTACCCAAATAGTACAAAAATGTCCCTTCTAATATTATAAATGCAATATTTTCTAAGGATAGATCTTATATGTTACTTCTTAACCCAAAAACTAGTTACTACGAATTTGGCACAAACATAGATTGTAGTCTGAAATGTAATAATTTTTACAAATAACCCTTGTTCCTTCATAATTTTGAGTTCTTTTTTTCAATTTTTAATTTTTTTATCACCAATTGATAGCCCTAAACGGACTATTCCAGACACATTAATCTTCTAACTGTATTCACCTTTTAAAGTTAACAAGACAAGTAATATAATATTTACTGTGCAATTAAAAATTTTATAGCTCGTTCACACTGAAGGATCCGTTTTATAACCTTGTTCGGTCATAAAATTGACACACGCCAGTCCGTTAAACTTATTTACAGGTATTTAACGGGCATTTATAATTTATTATCCAGGAGCTTTGATTTTTACAGCATTTTAATGCTTTCATAATTACGGCATGTAATGATACAATTTTGATGTTAAAATAAGAGAAATGTTGAATTAACGTTAATATCCTGTGTGATGAAATAATATCAAATTTTGCACTGATATTTTTTAGAGTTGTGCGCGTGCTAGCTTCCGTCCGCGGCTTTGTTCGAGTGGTGTATTCATACAAAGTGGTATATGTTATATTTCAAAATATAATCTATTTTTGTGCAAGATTTAATTCCGATCCATTAAGCCATTTTTGCGTGAACGAAGGAACCAACATCCTATCACACAATCTTTGGCATTTATTATAATAGTAGGATTTAAAAATTAATTATGCCTTGTTTCTGATAAGAACCATAACCAGAAGTTTGTGAGGATGGATAGATGGCTCTTTGTTATTACACGCAAAACCTACTGAACAGATCTGAATGAAATTTGGCAAAGGGATAGATTATAGCCTGGAATAGACGACTCTTTATTGACACACCACCCAGGCGAAACCGCGGGCGGAAGCTAGCACGCACAAACATACATAAGTCTAAAAAAATGTCAGTGGCTGCACTATTAACTATTTCATCCCATTCAAGGGAATAACGTTAATTCAATTTTTTTTTTGTTTTAACATAAAAATTGTATATTTATATCTTTAAATTGTCTATTAATATTAAAATGTTTGGTGAAGATGCGAAATCTTATAGTATATTTCGTCGACTAGAGCTACATATATTTGACGCATCATAAAACTATTTGCGAAAAATTAACAATAGCCTAATGAGATAAAAATGATGTAATAATGTGTTTATATGTTATTTAAATCTTAATCTGAACAAGCTATCAAACTATATTTTATAGTATATTGATCATTAAATGAACCCAAACTCTCTTTATTGGCCATTGAGATAATTTAACTGACATTTTATTCTATAACTACCAATTCAATGCAATAAAATAGTAGTAAAATATATGACGGGTTTTATTTACTGCGATTGTATTAATTTGATGAAGTTATAGAGAAATATCAAATACAAATTATTATAATACCTGGTGATGTGATTGATAGTAAGTTACTAGCGTTTTCCCTCGACTGCGTCTACGTGGTACAACCCCCCTTTAGTCGTTTTCTCTTCGTCAACCCAATCCCCCCCTCGTCAACTCTCCCCCACAGTAGCACATCACATCTAGTGTATGAATAAAATGTCATACGCTTATCTTCGATATGAAGAATTTTTATACAAATTTTCATCCCTTACTTCAACCCCCGTCAAGTATTTTTTCGCAAAAAACGTAGCTTATAATTATCCTCATGTTCTATTCTACCTCTGTACTAAGTTTCATCAAAATCGGTTCAATAGTTTAGTCGTGAAAAGGTTACAAGCAAAATTTGCTTTCGCATTTATAAGTTCAGTATACTCGTATAATTAGATTTTTGAATCAAATAATTTAATATTTTTTCAGTTATTTTGCAACGGGGTTCTATTTACCTATTTCTATAGAATTCTGTTCTATTCCACTTAGCTCTGCAGCGTGGTTTACTCTAGGCCTCTTCATTATGGCTTTACAATTGACATCTAACGACAACCGGGTCCGACGGCTTTACGTGCCTTCCTAGGCACGTAAGCGCTCATGGATTCTTACTAGTACCGGTCACCTATCCTCCTACCGACCGCGCCTACTCTTGCTTAACTTCGATCGCGTACAACCAAACCTTAATACAATTACTTACCTAAACAATTGATACAATATCCATTACAGCCAGTACATACAATTCGTTCAATAATAATAAAAAATACAAGCAATTTGAATTAAATAAACCGCCGATACATTTATACAACTGTTATTGTACGCATAGTGAACATAGCCTTAGAATTACGGTCGGCATCGAATGGGAATGACCCCATTGAGGCACCTTTTAACGTATTAAATTGAACTTATCGGTGGACCTGTCGACGGCCTGACCCGGGGTTAGTCTTATCATGGATACCACTCACTCCGGGGAACGAAGGGATAGTCTCCTACGTTTATTTTTGAAATACAACACACCCTAATGGGGAATTAACTGATACTGATGATGTCCCGTGACTTTGTCGTGGGAAATAGGAAATTAACTATGTAACAGATGCATGTAAAAATTTCTAACTGATTCTGTACATTGATTGGAGAAACTTTCAGTGGTTGGCAGTGTTTTTATTTATTTTATTTTATGTTATTAATTTATGTAAAGGCCATTAGACAATTCTTAACAAAGGGAAAAGATGTAAGACAATTTATTAAAAACAAAATTTGATATTCTCTGCCAGTCGACCCATGGTAAAGAAAGATAATTTATGGCAGGTGGCAACGTAAAAATTTTAAGATGCTAAATTGTTATTTATATGCATATACATACATTTATATGTATATGTATGCATATAAATGTATGTACCTTAAATATAGATAAATAAACACATATATACATAATACTTATAAAAATCTTCTAATGTCTATGTTTTGTGTAGGTAATAAAAGTATAAGTTAATGCTTGACTACAATTCCACCTGATGGTAAGTGGTGATGTAGTCTTCGATGGTAAAGCGCATTAACTTAGACGAAGCCTATTCACTCTTGTCTTGAAAACATCGAATTCAGGGTTAATATTTCAATGATTTCATAGCGACAAATAACTGTAGTAAATCAATACATTACGGGAAAACCGTTTGCTTGTTATCAGCTTAAATAATATACTTAATAAAACAAAATCGTATAAACAAACATAATTTTTTATTTATTTTTTTATATATTAACATACCAACATATATATAGAAATTTCCCATGAGCAAATGATTGAATATACTAAAATATTCTACTGTAGATTTTCATAGAATATTTTAAGGATTTATTTAATTTCAAAGTGTAATGTGGCTAGTAATTTATTCACTGAATAATTTAAATAAAACTATCATTTGCATAAAGTTTAACCTTATAGTATAAAATTGGGGAAAATTCTTCATAGTGTACCCACAGATAAAATAAAGTTTTGCCGAATAAATTATGTAGAAGATTTTGTTTTATATTAATTTTCTAAACATTTTGATTTTTATATCGATAATAACAATTTTTATGTTATACAAAATCTTACTTACATTTTTTTAAAGATATTTTTTAATGTTCTGATTACATAAAAATGATATAGGCTCAGTTATTTTGAAGTATAGATATTTATAACATAAATGAGTAGGTATATATTTTTTTTATATGGTTCAACAAGCCGTCGGGTGAAATTCGAAATATTTCTGAGTTTATTAACGTATTGACTTCTAGCTCTACTAAGAAGCGATCTGTGAGTATTTATGTCAAAATATTGATACTAGGTAAACTTCCACCATTCCGCATTGGAGCAACGTGGCGAAGTATACTCTAGGCCTATTCAATTAAGAAGATTCCAGATTCCATCTCAGTAATCCATTAACGGGTTGAACCCATTATGTAAATGAAATAAGTGAAAAAAACAATAAAGTTATTAACTGATAATACATTTTTAGAGATAGAAATGATTTTTATAGCAAATATACCGAAAATAAATTTCACAGATAACCAAAGCTTTTGAAGGTTCATATCTGGATAGGTTGTAAAGCGTAGAAGCCTTCCTGACCACGCAGTTCTGTCATCCACCGCAAGATGGAGCTACCGTTCACTAAATCAAACTGTCATTTTTTATTTATTTAGTTTTTACTGTATTTTAAGACACTACTTATAACGAGGTAATAAGGAAAGTTATAACTATTACTGACCTGATAATAAATGTTTTCAAATAATTGTAAATTATAAAAATTATACTGTGAATATTCACAAAAATTAACGAAATAAAAATCTTTTCAGATATTTAGTTTAGGTTAGTATCACAGTTTTTGTAAATTAATAAATCACAAATCTAAATATGTCTTTATTTTAAACGATAATGTCTAACTACTAAATGGCATTAGTGGAATTCCAACGTGTGGAGACAGGTTAATAATTATCAGAAATTGTTTTTTCAGTGGAACTACTGTCATTATAAATAAATAAATTATTAATTCTGGTTGCTTCAGCAATATACTGCTTCACTTGGTTTTGTCTCTTCCCGCGGTTCTTTTACCTTGCAGCAGGTAACTTAGTAACACACCAGTCTGGAGTTGTTAATGTCCATGATCGGTCATCAGGTGAACCATCTAGCCACTTGCCTGCCGCTTGCATAAGAAAAAAACTTGCAAAACTACTTTTCTTTTAGATCTACGAAGTATTTACATATTACAAAACATGTCACAATAAGGTAACAAGGTGTACACCTAGATATTATTCTTGACGCCTACATATCTTCTATTGCTGCAAAAACCCCACACATAATTTCTGAGTATATACGCTTTAAAATATTAAAATAAGCGCTACAAGACAAGACAAATGCAACTCATACATTCCACTTTATGAGTGAGCACATCGCCCCTATCACATTGCCATTCCACATCACTGCTAAATTGGCACCACATAAATCCTACTCTTTAATTTAATCAACGCCCGCGTAATTCCTCGTTTGTCACACGACCAATCATGTGTGACCCCTGAAACTTGAAGCTTTACCCTCGTGTCACACAATATAAAAGCTGGGTGTAAAATGTTGCAGGTCATTTCAGAGTGGACGCGGTCACCATATAATTATTAAATAATGTGAGAACATCACAGCTTCGTTAAAGTCGCTTGGGTTATTTAATTTGATTAAATGTAAAGGGTGATAAGTGAGGAATTTAAAATTATTTCAATTGATACAATTTATCACGTAAATTCTACTAAATTAAGTAATTAGAAGCTTATGTAAAATAACATTCAAAATATTAAAAGTTTTCTCACAGCAAACATAAAGGATATAAGATAATAAAATTTATATTAAAGATAACTAAGTTCTGCAATTTATCAAAGTAATTTAGATATGATAATTATCAAGTTCCACAACATAAAATTCAAAAATAACTGATAAAAATTACATTATCGACATAGTAAAATGTATACTCATAATGAGTTGGTTTTATTGCAGAATTTTAGTATTGAAAACCTTCTGAACCCAGCATTAAACCAATGGATAGACATAACCAATGGACATATATTAAGACAAATGTTTTTACGATAAACAGGTGTATTACACTACACCCTACTTAATAAAACTACATTCTATTTGGCACAGTCTATTAAAATTCGTATTAAAATTGTCTCAAGAAAATTGCCTTTGAATAAAAATAATTCTTATATAATAAATATAAATAATATCTTTGAACAACTCACACACGGCCATCTGAACCCAAACAAAGCGCTAGCTTGTATTATGGTGATCAGATAACTAATAAACATACACATATACTTTTAAATACATACTTAAATAGATATTTCTATTACACACCCAGACATACAGAACAAACATTCCTGTTCATCACAGAAAAGTTTCACCTGGGTGGGAATCGAACCCACGACCTCCGGTGTAGTAGTCAGGTTCACTAACCACCAGACCAACCGGCCTGACAATATGATCTGCTGCTATGCTCAGGATTGGCTCTATACTCCCCAACGGTTAACAATACGTGCTGGAAACATTAAATTATTTCGTAATATTTACGTATGCATAAGATATTAAAGCATTTGTGCCTTACTATCCTATACCATCATAAGTCATGTCTGTTCTTCTCAAATAAAACTCTGTTCGGAAGACACAACTCGATGATTCCTTCCTTCCTTATTTTTCAATACGGTTATGAAGTTAAATATGTTTTTTTAAGATTCAGTAATTAAAGCTTGTCTTTTTAAATATTTTTAATAAAGCTTGTTTAATACATATTAATTTATTAAACTTTTAAAATTTTAATTTCCAAAATATTTTTGTGGTAAGTGTGAGGCGGCTTTTCGTTTAGTATCTCAGTGATAGTATCTAATACACATTCTTGCAGGACAACGGTCATTTTTAACTGACGGTGGTAGTGACCGTCATTATTGAACGAGCCTTCGAGTTTAAACAGTCATGGTATCCGTACTAATATTATAAATGTGAAGTTGTGTTTGTATGTTTGTCCGTCTTTAACGTTGAAATGGAGTGACGGTTAGATGTGTTTTTTTATGTGGAGTTAGTTGATGGTCTGAAGAGTGACATAGGTTACTGTTAACCAACATTTATATCATGCGGGCGAAGCCACGAACCCTAGTAGTTATATAATAGTATCGGTTAAAAAATGCATTTTTTTGTGAAAATAGCTTTAAAGTGAACTTTCATAAAATTCCTGTAGATTCTTAAACTACATTATTGATTTTGGATATTAAAAAAATTTGACAAGTCGCATACATATTAAATCGGCAGCTGGATCCAAGCCTTCAATGGCCCAATATTGACCACGGGTCTCTCACCATGGCATCATGCTGAGGCCTGGAGTATGCTCCACCACACTGCTCCACTGTTTTGCTTGCACGACTGGCGATGGTTAACGATATAAACGACAACTATAAAACTGTAAATTCTATATTTCCTTCTTCTTTTTTAAATTGCGCGTGGCCCGACTTACGTGGCCAGTCCACAAAAACACATGTACCCAATGAACTGAAAGAACAACAGTAGTTTTTTTAACTGTTATCTAATTATATTGCACGCAGCAATCAACCAATTTGGACGTCAGTTATAATGATTTCTGAAAGCACGTCATTAGTGCATACTTCTAAAGATTTATTCTATTTATCGTTTTGTTCAATATCTCCAATTAAATTGTTCGATCGTTTCGAAGAGTCAAAATAATTCACAAATTTGTTAAGAGTGAATCAGTAACTCACGAATTGTATATTTATTTACTGTATTGTGACTGTATTTTCCAATAGGTATAAATTTTAAAATAGGTTTTCCATTTCCCCTTTTGGCTTGAAAATAATACATTAAAAGATTTTATAAACACAATTGTTATTTTTTTTACTTAAGAAAGCAACTTGCTCATGGATACAAAAACACCAATCATATCATAAAAACCCCGACTTGATCTTTTGACATGGGATTAATGCGTTACGTCAAACCATCATTTCTTACCCAGCCCTCCATCACCGCTTCTTCATAAAAACTTCTGAATATATTCACGAGTTCACGATGGCCAAAAAGTTAACCGCAAGTGTTAAGTGATATATGCTCGTTCATTCTTTATCGAGTCAAAAAATGTCTAATTGTACACATTTAAATTAGGTTCCAAAAAGTAAATACGAAATGATCCGAGACGTCCCTCGCCTCCCTTTTTGTGATGTCTCGTTTATATCCGTATCTTTTTTGATTGATGGCTCCAGGTCTGCGGCAGGGGCCCATCTTTAATGGACTTCTGACGTTGATTTAATAAAAACCCTTCATTACACCATCAAAAGATGTGAGGGTCAAGACCGCTCAGTCCCGAACCAGACAAGTGATATGCCGTAATTATTCAAGGCTAGTTTCGAACTAAATTGTGATGCCTAGGGTGTTGTAATACTTGTGTTTGAAAATGTTGCAATACTGCTTAGAAAAACTTAGCACTTAGAACCAAGTTACCAGAAGGTGACTAGGCATATGATACATCAGAAATCATTTTCTTAATAATCAGAATTCGTGATGTGCGACTTAAAATATCGGCAAAGTCGCCAAGGTGTCTCGCCTTTAAGCAAACTGCGCAGGCAGCCATTTTGAAATTATCCCAAAATGTAACCGCGCGCGCAGTTGGTAGCTGTGTTATTTCCATAAATACCGTGACGCTTTTTCTGTTCAGTTTTTCGTTCGTTAAAAGACCTGAAGGGTCCTTAATAAAGGTTCACTTTATTTAGTACATTTTGGCTACCGAAATGATGGGTTCCTTCGCACTTGCCGCAATCATTGGCTGGCACAATTTGAATACGAATTTCGTATCTTCTTGCTCGTCCTTTTTACGCGACACGGGGTTGTTAACATTGGAATTATTCTGAGAAACCTTAAGCTTTAATTAGAGGCGTTGCACCTTAAAACACTGTTCTTTTTTTACGAAAATATTTGGCTGTCTCGACGTTCGCGTGTTTGTCCGGACTTGTGTATTTTCGGCTGGCCCATTATTTGGTGAACGCTTTGTGTTATTCGAACTAACAGCACCGCTTGTCGCCTTAAGTGAACCGCTGAGTAAAGAGTGGTATTTTGAACTGTTTATGTCAAAACATCGATAGGTACTAATCAATATACGTTCAGGAATGTTGACAATCGATATGTGAACTTTCGCCTATTAGAGATAGAAATAAAGCCGGTCTACAAACCCGTGAGTTTCTTCTCGATGTAATTAACTCGGAATTGTAAAACGTAGGCCAATTTTAAAGGAGCAACGGTTAAGAATAAGACCTATTGTAGTTTTGACCGCGTGTCGTAACGTCTTACTTGTAGTGAAATATCAGCTTTGACACGTTCCGTTTAGTAAAACAGGGTGCTCGAACGAAAACAGTGGAATCAACTTTTTAATCAATCAAATGTTGCGGTTATGTTGGCTGTCCGGCTGTTCGTCCGCTGGGTCTGGCCAGGTTGGTTAAACAACGGACTTGATGCTTGAGGGCGCGCAACTTTTTTTTATATGCTCATGCCGTAAATTTTTATATCCATGAGCATATATGTATGTATATATATACTTGAAAGTTGGCATGAAATTTAGTAGGAATATCCTTAAAATAATTAAAACATTACTTACGTATAGCATTCTGTGAAGTTGCCTAGAATAGTAAAGTAACAAATAAATAAATATCTTTGAACAACTCACAAACGACCATTTGACCCCAAACTAAGCGTTAGCTTGTACTATGGTGATCAGGCAACAAATAAAGATACATTATATATATATATATTTAAATAAATACTTATAAAGATATGTATATCCAGACACACAGAACAAAAATTCCTGCTCATCACAGAAAAGTTTGACCTGGATGGGAATCGAACCCACGACCTTCGG
>DWJZ01003091.1:0-17812 GCA_018249125.1 Asbolis capucinus
GGAAGTAATGGTAATAAAAAAATATGGCTAACCATTTCAGCCATTTTAATGTGTGTTATAGACAGAGTTGCCAACTATACTGTTAGGAACAGTTACTGTTTTATACTATTGACAAAATTTTACTATTGAACATAAAAAAGATTATATCTACGTATTGTTTAGTTTAGCATCATTTTGATGATTTCCTACTTTAAAATAAAAATAAATATTGCAAATTTTTCTGAAATACTTTGAAATATTGGCAACCCTATTCATAGACTGAGAACCACAGATAAAATATTGCGTAGATTAAAAAATACTTAAACATTTACTATGTCCAACAGGTACAATATGAGGATTACGATTTCTTATGATCTATGTTAATCCAAAATGACCGATAGGGATCGCGTGTGCGGAAATATTGATGTGTGAGAGGAAAATATTGATGTGTGAGAGGAAAATATTGATGTGTGAGAGGGAAATATTGATGTGTGAGTGGGTAATAGTAATATTTCATGAGCCTTCATTGAGCTGTTGATCTTGTGTTCAATATATTTTTTACCTTATTCACTGCAATCTATCTTGGGACATCCAGTAATGTGTTTATCAGAGAGACATCTTTCTAATTTCTATAATAAATACCTGACAACTATATCCCTGCACAAACCTCCACAGTTGAAAAATATTTTTTGACATATAAAATTGACAAGTTTGTATGGTAAAAATTATTTTCAAATCTTGGCCGAGGTAATGTCGCGTATGTTATATGTATGTAGAGGCATGGACAACACAAGTAATACCCCGAGAAAAAACATTAATTGACACATGAATGTCTGATCTGCCCAGAGAATCAAACCTGGGCTCTCTCAGTCCTTAATAAACTAAGCTACAGAACTGCTGAATATGATAGGTAGTTGTTAAAACGTTTCAAAGCCTTCAGTTGTAGCCCGCACTATAATTCTCAATCTAAACTGGAAGAGCAAGTAGATAAAGTCAGAATCTCCTCATTGTTTTCAATCTATAATTTAAAGGAAATATTTCACAGCAGCACTGGAGTGTAGGTGTGATTGCAATTTGATAAACAATGGAAGGTTAATGAGATTGACATATTATTAAATTATAACCCAGATAAATTTTCTCACTAAAATAACCAACAGGAAATAAAGATGAGGTAATTATTTCTAATAAAGGCAAAAGAAATTCCTCCAATAAAGGGGCATCTAAAATGTAGAATAAAGTATTTAGTATCAAACAGAATGTTTCCTAATATCTAGGGAAATAAGTAACTATTTCACTTAGTATTAGAAATTGTAAACCAGTAACCACATAATAGATTCCAGAGGTATATTATACTCAATATTTCCTCATTGGGGCAAGTTTCTGACCACAACACACAGTGTAATTCAGGATGCATGTCGTTATTGGGGCTAGTTGTCCTTGTTCTAATATACTAATGACAGGGCATGATGAGTACTTCTATATTTAAGCTTGACTGCTTTCTTTAGAAAATGACAATTTGGGTAAATTAATGAATTCATTGTTTATGCAATACTGTAATTTATGATAATCATATTTATGAATCAAATTATCATTAACTATAACATAGATGAAACAAAATATTGTGTAATGTAAAATGCTTAATGTTGGTAACTAAATCAAAATAAAAGGAAGTATGATTTCATATTACAGATATCACATACACATAAAACATCTTTCTTTACATAAATACATTCAAGGTCTAGTTAGCACCTGTAGATCTCATTGTACCGGTGCCTTTGTCAGTTGTGCGACTCAAGCTTGTAATATAAAGGAGGCCAACATCTGTTATAGTTCTAAACTAAAACCGAGCTGCGACTCGAAAAAAATAAGCCAATCTCATCATCACACAAGTTCAAAGCGTTAAACAAACAAACACGCAAATGGGATCAGTTTATAGTAAACAGTGAAAATTTTTGTCTCGCCAAACAGTTACATTTGTGTATGTTAGCTCTTGGAATTTTTAGAATCATGCCGCAACTCTGATCACCCACTCAATGCATCAAACGTTACCGGTGGCTAATTTAATTTAATTAATAAATCACTCATCAAGTTTCCAAGTACCAATTTATCATAGTGATAAGAGGAAACATTTAATAAAAATGTGGAGGTAATATTTTGCGTTTCTGAATTATTACTTAGGGAAGAGTTAGGTAGTATATCTAAAAAAAATGTTTAAGCCAATATATCATTGCAAAAACAGTATTGGCA
Organism: Asbolis capucinus; assembly: GCA_018249125.1. Classification (NCBI taxonomy): domain Eukaryota; kingdom Metazoa; phylum Arthropoda; class Insecta; order Lepidoptera; family Hesperiidae; genus Asbolis; species Asbolis capucinus. Next base: position 2,227 of record DWJZ01003091.1, read on the forward strand.
TAAAACCAAATATGCAAAGACAACTGCCTGCTATAATAGTATTTGGTCAACTATTTGGAGGCTAAATGATAATTGTTATTACAGTTTTGTTTACATGTAATTACTGGTGATTATAACTGCCCATAATAATTATAATTCTACATAATATTATGTAACTTGGGCTAGAGAATCATTAATATTTACATTAAGTACTACTGCAATTATTTAGTGTTATTTTGTATACATTATTAATATCAAGGATTTATCACATCAATATATATATATAATTATTTTCAGGTAGTATTACAGTTAATTTATAAATATCTGAATACATGTAATGCATGTGGGGTCATATATTGAGATAGATTTTATCAATTAGTTTCAGATATAAACATATACCTGTTTTATAACAATAATCTAGCAAAGGTCAATTTTTATTTTATTTGACTACAAAAAAATTATTATTATTAAAGTTTTGTTGGAACAGGACTAGTCCAATTTTTAATAAAAATTTCTTATCATTAGGTACGGGCTATTTAATATGTTTTATTTGTATACATCCATACCACAGTACAGTAATGATTGGTGTAGGGACAAGTTTTTTCTATTCCATAACTGCTTATTCTAAAGATAACTAATTTAAGATGGATCTAATACTTTTGATTAATAACATTTTAATAGCTGAATTGAAAAAAATTAAAACACAATTTATAATTATTTTCATATAAAATAAAAAATATGTTTTATCAATGATACTATATATCAAAGTAGGTGTATTTAGAGCCATGTAAATTAATATGTGAATTAAAATTTTCACAGCCACAAGTAATCTAAACAGATTTCACACATAACACCGGTGCTGCAATATGAAACAAGTATTGAATGTGTTAAGGAAAACTATTCATCAAGTCATTGAAATTCAGTCCCTGTCCTCCAGTAGCTGAATAGCCTCAACTGCTACATAGCCAAATGATTTGGTATTCAGTACACTGTTTTGTTAACTTGCTATTACTACATAAAGCCTACTACCACCAACCTTGACGTCGACACTCTTCTCGCAACCAGAAATTTTGGAGAATAAGTAAAATGAGCTAATAAGTACCTTCCTCGTCTGATATTATCGACTCATCGGGCGTGCCGGCCGACGGGCCTCTCACGATGGTCGTGGTCCTGTTGTTCTGTAACCGTGTGAAGAACTCGACCGCGTAGTTGATCACGTCTCCTGGCTGCTCCAGAAGGTAGCTTATGGTAAATTCCAGTAAGATCTCTCGGAGGTCATCTGGGACTTGTATGCGTCCGCCTTGAGGCCTGCTCATTTCTAACGGCGTCGCCTCGCTTCCTCGTTACTATTCCGCTCGCAGGACGTCAAGCGACACGTTTGATTAGAACTTGGATATCATAGCCATTGAATTAGCTGAAGCGACACACCAACGAGCAATCTTACCACGGGGAATAGCACTACATACAAAACGTTAGTATGAAATAAAATCACTCTATTATACTAGAACTCTCTCAACAATAGTCACCACTACTACAAATGAAATGAAATGACACACTTTTCTCAAAATATTCCTCGTCCTCCAGCCTGACAATTTATAAAATCTCCTTTCACTGAAAAGTAAAAATGGCGAATTCTGAATTGGCCTACTTCACTGTTCACTCCACAGTGTAATTCAATCGTTCACATTCAGTGAATCAGTCACTCCACTCGTCATTGCGCCCTGCGGTCTTTTTGCTTTTCCATAGACTATCGTATCTTGCATTGTATAAACTGCGACAAAAGTACCATAGATAATGTTATATAAAGGTACGAACACAACGATTCATAATATTTAATAAAGGCCTTGCTCATGCACTTACAAATACTTGCATTCATTTTTTATAGCTGTAGTATTAGTGTTTTTCACATATAGAAGTGAGTCTCGATATTTAATTGTTTGCAATCACTCTCCCACCTGTCGTCTCGCTGCTACGTTTTAATCAGTCGTACGTAATCTATCCCTAATATTAAGGTTTATTGTATTGGGAGCTCATAGCCCAGTAGCTTACGTCGATTCTAACCTCCTAATAAAGTCAAGTACAGACCAGGTAGAGATAAAATCAATTAACAGCCTTGGCATATGAGATGGGAGTAGTGTGGATATAGCCTAATATAATGGTCACCACAATTTGACATAGAGTAAGTGTATGGTGCATGCACGCATGGAAGGCAAGGCGAGCATCGCAGACTTGCATATATCAGACAATTGACAAACATCCACTGCAACAAAATGGGCTTTAATTAGGGTCCAATAGAATGGCACTTACATAAATAATTGCGATAGAAACCGATATCTTTCGTGGATCCTCCTTTTAACTGTCATACCGTTATTGCATATGAACTCTCTGGCTACAGAAAACCAGTGCTATCTTCGACAGCAGATGCTGCGATGAAACATTAAAGATAGTAAATATACGAAATAACCAGGCTGCATGAATGAATTATGAATAAATAAACGCACACGCAGGTATATCTTACTAGCTGTATTAAAACTGCATGAGAATAGCCACAATCATTTGCATATAAAATGTTTATATATCGCTAACCGAGAAGGCACGATGCTACAACTCTTAGCTACATAACCAAGCTGCGGGGCAATATCGACGTTGATAAAGAAAAACAAAACAGATATTAGTAGAATATTATAATAAATACTTTAACATTACACTGTTTACAAGCTAAACACTAAAGAAACATTAAGTTTATTATAACAAAATAAACTGTTATACATCAGCTTCTGATAACTCCAAGATTTTTGTTCGCAGGTAAGCATATCTCGTTAACGCATTCTTAACAGGAAACACTAACATATGTTCGGGGGATTCATAGGGGCTAAACTCTCTAATTTCTGGCACATAATCATCGTCAGAAAACAAGTCTACCTCTCGTAACTCAATGGATTTCAGCTTAAAACATTCACATTTCTCTAAGAACATACATATTTCCTGAATATTCCTTGTTGTCAGAAGTTCAAAATGGTCAGATAAATATGTAACGGAGCATCCTGGACATTCGAATACCTTGTTTATGATAACACCAGCCCATTTAAGCAGAATGTCATGTCTCAATTCTAAGTCGAGGGTTATAAAAGGGTTAGGTATGATAAATACATTGTTAGGGCTGTTCACACTGAAAAGCCATGGCTTTAAAAACTTTATAAGTAAAATACGATTTTCATAACAGCCTACACGCCTTATGATTTTCTGATGTTCCAAATTTAACAATTTTGATGTAAGAGTTTGATGGTCGCAGCCTGTTTGTGTCTGGAAAAAAAAACAACTTTTAAGTAACTTTTTGAAATGAGAAATTTTAATTGCCAAACTCGGAGTGGCTAAACATGTACTTAACCATTCAATTAATGGATTATTAACATTAACGATTCTGACTGCGGCCCTAAGGCGCCTTTTTAAGACCAAGATAACTTCCCCATATGCACCAGAATATCATTTAGAACGCCAATCTATAAATTATGTTAGTAACTAGTTTTTAGTAGAGATAAAAGCTTTAAAAATTTATCAGAAATAGCAAATAACAAAAGTATGTTATTATTTCGTACACAATTTTAAAATCACAACTAACCTTCAATTCACAGAAAGTGGCACCCTTTTCTCCTTGATTGTGTAAATATGATACTATTGGATCTAGTAAATCCAGAACTTGGTCTGTTGTGTATTCCACTATTGAGGAACTGAAATAACATGAATTAAAATTAATAATGTATATAACTGAGATGAGAATTTTGCGATGAATGTGTGAAGAGATGGGAACTAATAGTTATAAATAAATATATTATAGGTTTGAAAGTATGTCTATCTTTAAATAATATCAGAAAATGGACTGTTATAGTATCAGTCTTAATGAGGATAGTGTAAACATGAGTGACGAGAAGATTTATGGATTTGAATGAAAAAGAGGCAAGCAAAGATGGTTAAATTGTGTGAGAGATGACATGAATGACAAGAGTGTGAATGGCTGATGGGACAAAATTAAAGCGGAGAACATATTGCGTCAACTCCAAATAAAATGGAGGTCATGTCATGATCATGATAATGATTTAACAAATTCACATAGCCTTCTTCATACCTTTGCAGTGTTGCCAAATTTTCGTCTATCTGGCAGTTTTCAAACACTTCACAGAACTTTTTCACATTACACTTGTTTTTCCAGCCCGCAACTCCAGCTTTCAATTTAAATTTCATTTCAATATCAATCACATTTAATTGTTCCTCTTGCATAAGAGATCCTGAAGATCCCACTATCACTGGTACCGTAACAGATACTATATCTATCACGTCACTACTTTGCATTTCAAAAAATGCACAATTAATCCCAGGAGATCCCTTTATCCCAGTCTGAGGTACCTCTGTGTTAATGATATCAGTTAAATTATCAATGAATTCAGAATTTAATCTGCCTATCCATTTCCGTCTATAGCATGCGGATATTTTAAAAGACGACTGCACGATATCGTTAAATTGAATTCTATTTATCTGGTTATTAAGCACTTTCTCCTTTGCAGCTATAGCACTACACTTACGCAATTGTTCTATGGCACTTCTCAGTACTTCTTCCGAATAAATTTCGAAGATGTTGAATATTTTCTTTGCTAATGTCGTATTTAAATCCCTGTTATAAGAATGCAATACTGTGCAAATTATGCCTTCTTTGAGAGTAGCGAATTCTGGACTAGCCGTGATAGGGGTCTTGTATAGATTGTACGGTTTCTTTCTGAATGAAGATGTAATTGTGTATTTGTTACTAAAGTCATCGTAATCTTTGGCTATACATTCCACTACATTACATAATATACCCTTCTTTAAAACCTGGTATATGATCCAGACCAACTCCAACATTACAAGCCGACCTTCGTTAATGTATTTTGTCATGTTGGCACAGTGGCGTATTTTGAGCTTTCGTAATATATCCTCGTATTTTTGGATCAAATGCCGATGTCGTCTTAGTTCATTCAAAATGCAGTCCTTCTTGTGTATATTATTCGGATCTGGTTCGATGAGGTTTGATCGCCGGTGGCATATTCGACCAGTTTTCTTAGGGTCTTTGAGTGACAGTAAGGTTCGTGCTACAGTATTTTTCACTTTTAAACATCCTGCTTGTGAGTTAGGGCTCATAATTGTTATAGCAGCTTTGCAAATTATAAGCGTTTCATCGTCTTGGGGAGACCATTTTATATTTAAATCACTATGCCTATTCTTTGGAGGCTTCTGGATTGGTGCTGGTTCCTCGACGGGTTTTTTTACCTGTTTTCTGCTTGACGCAGTTTTGCGTCTCTTATTGTCAAGTTTGGTGCCTCTACTGATAGTTTTTTTGGCAACAACTTTGTTTATTGTTTTATTGTTTCTTAACAGCAGAGTGTCCCATAAGCGGGGTACGTCCATGTAAACACTGGAATGGAAACCGCATGGACCATTTCCATCGCCGTAAATGGCACCATTATCGTAAATTTCAATCTCTGATTCGTTTCTCAATGGGACATTAAAGTTTTGTCGGTCGCGCTTCTCTGCGACAATTTGTGTATTAGTGCTCACGCTGTAAACTTCGTCCCAGTAATTTTTTACATCTTCTAAAGTCCCAAAGTAGAATTCTTTTTCAGCGGGTTTCCCTTCGGTATCTTTCCGTGGCCAAGTACCAGTTGTATCAATTATTTTAGCGTGCCGGTTCACGTAAAACTTTGCATTGTGCATGTTGACTAGTAATTGAATAAGTCCTAGTTGCGCTAAGACTTTTAAGGAACTGCGAATAGAGTTCTGCATACTTTTTGATTGTATTATGGATCTGTAGAATTCCGGAGGTGTTTCGCGAAGTTTCACACCTAACAGCTTATCATCGACCTTCAAATAGGCTATGTCCGACGAACATATATTGCTTATATTGCCGAGTGCAAAATCAACCTTCATATCAGGAATTATATCTAATAGCGACGAAATGCCACTCGGATTGGTATGAGATTCAACTTTTACCGAATTAAAATAAACGTTTTGTATTATTAGTTCGTGTAATCTCTGTATTTTCATATATCTAGGGTACGCGAACTGTGCTAAAGGCGTGATGATCTTTTCGTTAGATTGCTTCATTTTAGATTGTCTGCTTACAATAGCTTTGAGACATATATCTTTGTACTTTGATTTTATAATGGGACTTGTGGATTTCACGTGAGCCGCACATATCAAAACTGTATATTTCTGAAAGCAGCCTGGCCATTGTATTTTTAAAATTTTCAATCGGCCGTCAGTAACTAATTTCTGGACAACCGATTTTAATGCTTTAGTGTCCATAGGAGGTTCTCCAATTTTTTCAGCAACCAATGTACTTAATGTTTGGTATCCAGCTACTGCTTCCTTCTCTTGAATAACCTGGAAAAGTCCATTAGCAAAACGCAACTGTCGTAAGCTGAGACTTTTCTTGGGATTCAGTAATGATTCATGATTTTGATTCTGGAGACCATCAAGTACTTTTACTTCCTGTATTTCATTTTCCAAAACTCTTACTGCAGAGCTTTTATCGTCATTATTTTCTAGCTTAATCCTCTTAGTCGGAACTATTGGGTTATCATCATCCGAGCTTTCATCTTCATTATTAGTTTTCAAGGACTCAACATATTTAAAGTTTTCTATCAATTTCTCTTTTTCTTCCGCATATTTATTTTCCATTTCAGAAGTAGCGGCTACAGCAATATACCTAAAACCAAAATATTTTTTTTTGTTATTAGTCACCACCATTGCTATACTTTAATTAAGCAAAAAATTTATAAGATTGACTCATCTTTTTAATTTGGCTCGATTAAAAATTATTATATGATTACGCCAATTGAAAATTGTACTTAAAACTGTTAAGCCGTTTCTGAGATCACAAATGCACATACAGACCTATGAACAAAGTAATATTCAACAATACATTTACATTTTTTTATCTTCACTAATTTAGTGTTCCGCCACAATCCCACTTGATGGTAAGCAGCGATATGGTCTAGATTGTAAGGTTACACGGAACTATTTAAGATAACTACTACTACTCAGTACTAGGTTTTTTTTCTATATCTTCTATGCACAAATGTGGATTAGGTACAGTTTTATTCTAATTATATAACAATTTAAATTATTTAATTATAAATAAAAATGGAATTACAAGAAAGGTTATATAACTTACCTAGCAGTTCTCTGTCTTCCTTTATCTTCTAGGAATTCCCTGACAATATTTTTTGATTTAAAGCATCGACAAATTGTTCTGGCAGTGTAGAATTCTATTCCAACAAGTTGAGCTAATTCAACTTGAGTCAGGCCCTTGAGACCAGCATCAACAAACCTTTCATATGCTTGCCTCAATATATTGATACCAACTTTATACTGACACTCTAGTGGCACTTTATTATTTTCTTCATCTGACTGTGAAGACTCATCGTCACTAACTGCCAGCGTGATGAACTTACGCTTTTGGGAAACTTTTAATTTATCTGATTTTGTTTTCTCAGGGTTAGGAGGTTTTACTTCGGTCACATATTTGTCTGTCTGTAAAGTTTTCAAAAAAACTGATGTTAAGCTTTTTCAATATGGAACAAATTTTATTAAATATTAGCAGGTATTAACAAAACGATGGCATAGCAGTAAGAGGCTAATGATTTGAACTTCAGTCTCTCAAATCTCTAATTATAAAAAAGTTATGTGCACATTTCAAGTTAATTATCACTTGTGTTAGTGTAGGTAAATATAGTGAGGAAACCTGCATTTCTGAGAGTTTCTCGTAAAGTTTTTGAAGGTTTGTGAAGTTTGCCAGTATGATGGACTATAGCCTAGACTTCCCCTCACATTGTGAGAGGAGATCTGAGCCTACTAGTGGGACATTTATGAGTGGTAATAACAAAGTATTGATATGTGCCTGTTATTGGTTACCGAGTCTTTTGTGTTGTCCAAACCATCACTACTGCACAAGCAAATCTAGTAGGGTATGGGTGTAGGCATTAATTATTTCATTATATTCCTAAATCAGTCATACTTACAAACTCGAAGATATTGATGGTTTTCCTTAACCTTTTGCATTCTGGTTGTGATAAATATCCTCTCCTGATAATCAAATCACATCTTTCACTATAATCTGGCATACCACGTAAGTATTGAATAAGGTTGTATAGTTTCCCTACTTTGGGCATTGTTAATATTCTACATTGATGAAACCGCTTTATCCTGAGCAGTAAACTCTTCATTCCTTTGCCACCATTTACTTGTGTGACACATTGCACTCTTATTAAATCCAACTTCTTCAATTGTTTCCTGTTGTAGAATAAGAGTTTGGGTTCTTTTACTATCTTTGTTAAATTAGTTTTTCCAATAGTCATTTGCCCCTGTAATCATTAAACAATGTAATAAAATAATGTAATGCAATTTCTAAGAGATATACATTTGAAATTATACAAGCAACTTACATTTTCTCTCCCTTTTGCTATTAACTCTAAAATGCAATAGTGGACAGTGGTTAGCTGCGACATACATGATAGAGGCATATGTCCAGCTATAGCATGCCACCTTTCTTCAAACGAGGCCACCATTATAAGCCTATTTCCATACTTTTCTGTTACTTGTTCAAAAGACATTGAACAAATGTTTTTCCTGCTTATTGAGGTTCTTGAATGATAATTTGCACATGACCCATGTTCATTTTCTACAGGGCAGTACTCATATGGGCCATCCAAATAGTCAGGCTAGAAAATTATAATATTCAAAAGTCAAAATTAATTTATTCACATGGGTATTAAAAATACACTTATGAATGTCAACATTTTTTTTAATCAACAACCATTTCCGAGGGGTGCTATTTTGAGGAGAACAAGCGGAGAAAGAGGCTTCTCCTTACTTATTTATTATTACTTAATCATGTGCACTATAAATTATATGAATGACCCTGTATTATGTGAGGAATGTATGGATAAAATCATTTATAGTTAAAATAAATTTAAACAATACTATTATGAAATAACAGAATGATAAATATAATGATAAAATTTCAATAATGTGATTATTGATTTACATTTTTCAGTCAAATTATGTTACTGTTCACCAACACAGCTGAACTAGCTGACACAGTAAGAGGATGACTTTCATGGTTTTAATTTCTTGAGTGCTTCTCTGCTCAATTCATACCACATGTATTAAGCCATCAGTTCTGGTTCAGTTAATGATTAGCATTGAGGAATTTTTTAACAAAATTGAGATTGTCATTAGGTAGCATAGAAATTGCTGGCACTTTAGGTGGCCACGAAACTTATTAACAAATCAAACTGAACCGGCATGGTGAGTATGCTCTAGATCTGTTATTAGGAAACTCTTGCCTTGGTGTGGATCACTAAAGGGTAGAAGCCAATAATATAAACACAATAGTACTTACAGGATCTAATAATTCACCACTTGCTTCATCCACTATCAAAAATCTATCCAAAATTTCCATACTATGCATAGGTTTAGGGACTTCGTAAAACGAAATACATTTACTACTTTTTATGCAATCCCAAAATCTTATTTTCATTTTAATAGTAATTGGCGACGAAATGCGTTTCTCAACATATTTCCATAATATTTCAAACCATATTCCTTCTAATCCATTGAGAGCGATTTCATCGATTACTATATTTTTGAAGTTAAAGCTAAAATGTTTATGTAATTCTGCGCTCATTTTGAATTATTTCAAATACTTATTAAATTTAATATGGATAACCAAAAAGAACGGAATCTCTTAAAATTAAATTAATAAAACTTATGGCTTATTTAAATTTAATAACTTTTAAAAGAGCTTTCTTTAACACATTTCAGAATTATTTTGTCCTTTTCTTGATTCTTACATCAATCACCAATAATAAATATTTATGACCATCATTCCACCATGCCTTCTTGACAACTTCTTGATATATTCTGATTCGTTGGTTATCACTTGACATCTCACGGTTGTCACATATGTCACAGTGACATTTGTCACTATACGCCAGTGTTAATAATAGGAGCTAGTTACTATTTTATTGGCTTTGGATATTATTGTTTTGGCCATGCCAGTGTAAAATTTTGTTGGCTTGGTGGGCTTCACATAGTACAGCTCTTCGGCGGTTAACAACATAAATGCAAAATTTTGGATACGCTTTGTAAAGCCTATGATGGTCCAATTATTGGTTGAGTAAGTCTAATTATGAGTTCGCTTCCGGCAAAGGAACTAAAGATGCGAAATGTATATACATGCATACGATTGGAATACGTTAATGCTATCTTTGTCTTATCAAGCTTTGATGATTCAGATGGTGCATTGGTTGACTTATGACAAAGGAACTCATCAATACAGATGCGTAATTAAGTTTAAATATATTTTATATTATTAAATATATGTTCTTCATAATCCACGTTTTGGATTTAATCAAAGGAACGCTCTAATCATTTACCATTTTTTTAAATCTTGGTGCTACTCTAAAAGTTGTCTCCAGTACAGGAACTCTTTAATGTTTAACAAATATTGATTTGAAGTTGTATACAAGTTTAATACTCACAAATATTCCGTTGTACTTAATGTTTCATATTCCAATAGTTAGCTTCGGCTAAAGGATGTATTGACTTCTACCCACTATTGGGCCATTATATTATATAGGAGACTTTGATCAAGTACGCTACGCCAGTACCGAACGGTGAAGAAACGAATAAGAACTTAATATGGCATACATTAATCATTAATTGAGCTTTTGAATGCATGACCATTTTACCATTTACGTCTAAATATCTAAACTAGGAATGTAGGAAATGAATTCCTTGTAGAGGAATCTACGAGGCGCAAGGTATAAAAGGACTACATTGATATTTTTAATTATTTTATTTTCTGACTATGCTAACCAGTCACATTCATGCTTGATTACATTTTTATAGAGCTGAGGCTGCGCGCTAGATGGATATTTCCAAACTAAACTTGTGCTACGCGTCCGGAATTTTCTGCGGAGCAAAAAATATGTACCTACTTTGCATAACAAGTGGGTACTGCCACCTGTCCGATTAATTAATAATTTATGTGTCTAATAGTTGCCCGAAAGTTTAATGAATGTAAGAAATTCCAACAGTAGTTTTTATGAATAGGTTCGATTCCTCTAAAATCAGGATCCTCCGAATAGAATTAGAAAAGTTACAAATAAATTAAAGACATACAAGTTTCAATATTTTATTTACTAAAGAAAAGGAATACATTATATCCTTTGCTAAAATATTTAGCATATATTAATATTTTATTGAGAAAATGATCATAACATTTTAAACAATGAAGAGTAAAATACCAAACTGTCCCTCATCCAACGACCGTTTAGTATTTTGCAAATCAATGTTCATCGCCTATTTTTCTAGTTATAAAAAATTGCACTCTATAAATAAGGGCAGCGAATATCGTGTAACAGTTCTACCACTGCGGTTGCGTTTTGCGTCGTTAATATAAAACTCCTACTTAAATCTATGGAGTGTCTAAAAAGCAAACCAACGCGGTTCTTAACAACTTAGGGATACCGTTAAATTTAATTCAATCTATGTCGACGAAGAGGTAACTTATCAAATACATGGTAAGAATAGACTTCAGAAACTACCATCAGAACTATCGGAGTGAATCGGAATAACCAGTTATCGTTTTTTAACCATTACAACTATATAACGATACCACGCAACGTACCATGTGTGAAAAAATAAATAAATGGATATTCCAATAGCATTCCTCGGGTTTCTAATGGGCGGTAACTAGGTAGACTAAAGGCACGCTAAAGAAACTCACTAATACCGGGTTCGAGGGAGTCAACTGTCGACAACGGACGCCGTTATTCTACTGAAGTTACATTACTGAGGCACTTCCCATAGTTACTGTATTAAATCCCCCCTATTACATGTGTGTACACGATAGAAGTTCTCCGGAACCGAGGTGAGAGTAAGAAGTAGAAAAATATTATACGCGCGGCTCGGCGGCTAGATGGAGGCGATAGACGAATATAACTTGTTCACTGATTGAGAAGCCACTTTCATTATTTTCGACTTTAAAATAAATAACTTCTTTGTCTGAATTGCCCCTTATGAAGGTACGCTCAGGTTTATTCAAATTACACAAAATAAAGGAAAATATTAACAATGTTTGATTTTTGTAGATATAACTTTTTCCCTAGGACCGTACGTATACACAAATACAACACAGATTGGGTGATAAATCTTATTTTCTTTCTTGATGGAGATTTAACACCATATCCTTAGTGTTTGGGTCTTGGTATACGGGGTCTAATGGGAAAAGAATACAATGCTATTTCAATATTTAATTGTGCAATTCTATAATAGATAACTTATCCATTGTACCTGATAAAATACACCCAACAGCGTTATTTGTCAACTATCGCCGCCATCGACGCCAGCGTCACTGGACCGTTCAGATCACTAGAGGCAGTTCTCAATATTCTACCCATTCACAATCTTTGGATTGCGGTTGACTGACTGACTACAGTCAGTCGCCTTGTAGTAGCAACATTAAAAAAGTCACAATAAAGTAATGTCACCTTTGTGTTGGTACATGGCTTACTAATCCAGAGATTATGAATATATTGATTATTAAAGAACATCATATAACTCAAACCCATATTTACACACTATAGAACACCTATGTGATGGTATGTTCGTTTGTGACGTCATGCGCTATAACCTTAACGCTAAACTTTAATAAGTCGCGGATCTCATTTATTAAGTTACATATTTATTTTCAATAAAAGTCTTCAATTTCTAACACTAAGGCTCCGAGTTTTAAAACAAAATTAAGCGGTCTATATTATACTCTACCGTACGTTCGATACGTTCTAATATAATTTTCAATATTTCATAAATCAATAATTTATGCTTATTACAAGACTTTCTAGGCATGTTATGATTAATTAACTTTACGAGTATAAAAAGATGGTACAGTAATTCAAACGTAGAAATGGTTATTGTACATTTCATCAATATTATTTTTTTATTACTTATAGAAAAAACAATTCTTAACAAGTCACCTTCAAAAATTTTCTTGCACTTAAACTAATGCTTACAGCTAATACTCGACGAAAAGTATAAATTACATTACAGAACCCGCTATTTACATTATTATATACTAGCCTCTCTTACGTATGTATCTGGATTTTTTTGTCCCTGCGACCACTAAAAATGGTAATATCCACAACAAAATATGACGTGGTTTGTACAATAATTCCAGCAACATTTCAATATTCAAAATAGCTTTTTAAATTATCGTTGTTTACATAGATTTATTGCACAATGCGTGAATATAAAAAATAAGACATAACTAAAAAAAATTTTTGTTATGTTACCAGTTTTAGTTCGCATTCATGCCCCAATTTTCTCGTACATAAAAGCAGCTACTTACCAAAATATTAAATACAAGAAAACAAGTCTCTGTGCGTTTTTTTTTCAAAACATATACGAATTGGCAGTTACGATTGCATTTAAAATAACGATTACCATCACTAATTCATACATTATAATCGATTACTACTAGTAATAAATAATATATATTAAAAATCATGGCATCTTTGGTATGTTTCTAATTAAAGAACAAACGTGAGTATTGTTTATCAAGGCAATATGAGAATGCCCATTATTTATGAATTTACACTTACATCGTTGCGGATTTGCGCTTAGCAATGTAATGGGTAACTATTGGTACACAGAGTAATAGATACTGTAGTGATGTATCGTAGTATTGTATCGGTACAATGTAATAGGTACCGTGTCACAGTATCATAGTATCGTGATAAAGTACTGTTACAATGATTATGTACCGTCATACGTTACTTTAAAGTTACCCGTTACACTGAACGCTGCCTTAACATTACAAATGTATAAAATTTTAAAGTTATAACTGCGATCAATACTTGCCACCTATTGTAAACGCTACTCTACGTCCGTACTAACATCAGTCCAAAAGAAAAACGGACCCATTGTAACTTGTAGTTCACACTCAGTTTAAATGCTTGGTTCTCGCCTTCGCTTTACAACTCCCAATTATTTACTTATAATTTTATATCAAAGCACTACCACTTAAAATTCTATGTACTTAGAAGAATTCTGTCAATAACATGATGATTTTTTTAGAATTGTATTTTGTACTTATACCATTGCACATCGAAAATAGAATAATGTTTTACCGCGGCAATGTTGACAATGTTTGTCTATAGTAGATACTAGCGCGAACTTGGACCCTTGCAGCACGAACAAGTGTGAGACACAAGTTACAATCCTGCCACACACACTTAGGCACTAGATCATTACAAATAGAATTGACATTTCATTTACACAATCAATTTTTAACAACTGAGCGCGCTGTCACTGAACACTCCGTTTAGAAACAACAGACTAAGAAGCTAGTCAGAAAGCGATTCGTTCGGAAATACGTTCCTTAGTAATTATAAAATAGCAACAGGAACGGTTTCCGACAAGTTTAACGTTTTGGCCCACTTTTCTGGAATTATTAAATTTGACTTAAACATGTCCCTCTCGTAGACTGTATGTACACAATGATCCATGGATCACAGTAAAATTTTACAACGGCGCACCAACAATCTAAATTGGCAATGTGGCACCACAGTGCCCGCTTACGCTCTAAGTGTCTATGTATACATATAATCGCTAAATCTATAACATTATCGAATAACTATCAAACGATCTTCTAATATTCTAAATACACCCATAAGAAGCACTTTAATGAGTAAGTATCAGAACTTTACATTATTTATAGAGTAAATATAATTCATATTATAGGTATTTTGTGTTTTTATATAGTATTGTTTAGTACCTAGCATTAACCAGACGCATTGTATGCGCAAATATTAAATCTCAAGGGAATGTAGATACACTTGTGCGAAATGGGCAGTTATTTTTAAACTTTGACATCAAACGTCTAAATAAATGCAGCGTCCTTTGAAATAAGTGACAGGGGATACAAGGGTCTATTTACAAGTGCTGTCTGGTTATAACATTATTAGTTTTTCAGTTAAAGAGAAATCGACGCTATGTTAAGTGACGTAAAACTACAAGTAGTAAAAAGCGTCGTGTGAATTCATTGTTGTATTTTCGTAAAATAGCGCACGATGTTCCCGCATTATTTAAGAGAGCATTGCATTTACACAAAATACTCAATGAATTTCACACCTGCATATTAACTAGTCATCAACACGTTACCAACAAAACTTATATTTCCACCTAAAATATAAGTAAACTATATATACTCTAACCAATCTACAAATTTGTTACATTACATCGTACATACAACGTCGTCAATTGTTCCGTATCCATTAAAAAAAATACATAATTTTGTCACACTTCCGTTTCCGATTCCGATCAATTTAGACTTTGGATAATCACGAATACGTATATTTTTGAAGGAAGAGTTCGTTCACAGTCGGCGAACACGATATCGAACTCACTCACTAACGTTTCTATCGTCACAAACAACAATAACTGGACTTCGTTCTACTCTAACAAGGGGTTACCGGTAACAACGTCCCCCGGGCGGGGGGGTAAAGGTCCG
>DWJZ01003092.1:0-17809 GCA_018249125.1 Asbolis capucinus
TACTTAAATAGATATTTCTATTATACACCCAGACACACAGAACAAACATTCCTGTTCATCACAGAAAAGTTTGACCTCGGTGGGAATCGAACCCACGGTGGAACACCGGAACACCGTAGGTGGTATAGTAGTCAGATTCACTAACCATTAGACCAACCGGCCTGTCATATTTTGTGAACTGACAGTATCAAAATAATTTAATCCCCACTTTAGTGTGGCCCTCCGACACTATTCTACCGAGTTTTCCTCTTGAAGTCACCTTGCG
Organism: Asbolis capucinus; assembly: GCA_018249125.1. Lineage (NCBI taxonomy): Eukaryota > Metazoa > Arthropoda > Insecta > Lepidoptera > Hesperiidae > Asbolis > Asbolis capucinus. The sequence continues at coordinate 266 of DWJZ01003092.1, forward strand.
TGAAATTCTCGTGGTATTACTAGGAAACAAAAAATCTTACTGAGGTCACCTCAAAATGTCGCAGGTAAACTCACGTCCATTAGTAAACTAAAGATATTTATTTTATATTTATATTTAATATCGGAACTGTATGATCGAACCTTAACCCTCTAGACCAGGGGTCGACAAACCATGGCCCGCGGCCGTAACTGTCCCGTTTGCCACTACGGTGCGACCCACACTGACCTCATTTACACGTAGCAATATGACGTTTCATGTGTTCCTTCCGACGACGACAAATGAAATGTTGACGACCAATAAGATTCAAGTTGCTGACCCGTGCTCTAGTCAATTAAAAACGCAGATTCTCAAACTGCTGACATTTTTTTCTTTAGTGCTATATCTGGTGCCCCGCAAAAATTGATTCCTAAGCAATTGCTCAATTTGCTTGTAGGCTAATCTAGCTCTGGGTGTAAGTAATTACTTGCAATATCGTTCAGTGCCCTGCTGCAGCCTGTTGCGGTTTAACATAATCCGTTCACCTCAAACCCTTACTTGTTGCGGCGCCGCCAGCCTGGTTGCAAGTTACACTTGCGGCTGTAATTATGTCAATGAAACTGGCTACCTTCTATAAATTACTTAACTTATTCTAATTAATGTTCTATCCTTAAGGTAACTCGAATACTGGCACTCATCTGACGGGTAGCAGAAGAATGAGAAGGGGAAGAGTTACGCTGAGTGCGAAGTCAGATGTGGCGACGCATAAAATTGAATTGGTTTGGTGTAGAAAAGGAAACGTTATATAGATATATAACGTAATAATAAAGGAAACGTTATATAGATATATTCCGTTATGTAGATACATAAGTTGTTTTATTAAAATATAGACCAGTGACGGGTCGTCCTGAAAATCATCGGCTGTTGACTTGCAATGGCCATTTTGCTAAGTGCGTCCTTATTTTCTCAGCATATTTTTTTCTTTTTTTCTAAATATATGTTTTTGTTTGTGTTTTTCTTTTATTTATTTAAATGTACTTATTTTTTTACTCATATTTTTAATCTAAACTTTGTTTTTACTTTATTTTGTTAATTTAATTCATTTTGTACCTATTGCTGATAAAATAAATATATTTACTTTCTTTCTTTCTTTTTTGTATCTATCTTAATACTACATTTCTTTAACCTAGACCTAGATATTTCATTCTTTTTAAAACGTTACAGGGTTCCGTTAAACCTGTTAATTTATGGCCAAATATGAAACTCCACGTGCCGATTGACTGGAAAGGATATAAAAATTATTACTTTAAATATCAGCCCCGATTCGAGTTCGTAAAAATATAGGGAGAAAGAAGAAGACTTAAGATTTTTTTTTGGGTTTTCCTATTTTTTTTCCATGCGACCAGACTGCGTTGTTGCCCGCACAGAACTCATGTACACAGCGCAACTTAGCTTTTCTAGTGATCTTCCCAACGACAACATAAAATGTGGGCCCCACCAATATCGTTTTAACATTGGTGGTCCTCAAATAAGAAAAAGCTGTCGACCAATAGATAAAACCGTTAAAATACACACATTTAACCGTTGTTCCATTAATAACAACGAGACAATAGCAACTAATTACACAATTGGTTGGTGCTTTATTAAAAGTACAATACATTTGAAGTATCTAGTTACGTTCTATGAATAATATCCTGGAGGCGACGGATTGCGCGGGAAGATGCGGGCGGAAACCACTTCATGATTGCAAATTATTGCAAATGGTTTCGTTACTCGGCCGTTTAGATAGGAATTTAATAATTGCAACAACAATGCGACAGAATTACGCTGCCGTATGCTAGACATTGCTAAGAGTTGAAGTAATGCAATCTAATGAATTTTGTTATATAATGGTTTATATTGATATTGGTTTGAACCTTTAGATCAATAAGGAGCCGCTAGTAGACAACTTCAACCTGTTAATTTTGCGTGACGGATGCGCGCGCATCTTACAATTTCACTCTTATAATTTTTTTCATAACGCGCCTAAAATAACTTGAATAAACTGAATAGCACCTGAGGTACAAAACCAAAACTAAAATCCGATCGCATGGATATATAGACAGCCAGAGGCCTAGAGCACAGTCCACCACGATGCCCCAATGCGGATTGGTGGAGAAGTTAGTGGCCGCTCCAAGTGTCGAAAGTTTTTAAGCCACTCGAAGGCCTCCGACGTAATTTAAAGCCTATCTAAAGATAACAACGGTGCCCGGTTGCTTTCCGTGCCCTCTGAAGCACAGATACGTTCATGAATTTTTAGTAGTAACCCATCCTCCTACCAACCGTGCCCACTGTTGTATAACTTTTTCGATCACTTTCAATCAAAACAAGCCGTCGGACGCTTATTAAGAAGTATAGTGTCATCTTGACATAATTTCAATGTTACTCAAGGCTAAACACTGTTAAACAAAATGGTTATAAATGAAGTGTGAATGCCAAATGATCGAGCATTGTCGTTTGATGTCATAATTTCCTGTGAATGTTTTGTCGTGGAAGAAATATGATATTGGCAATTGTATGCGGAATACCAAACAAAACTGTAAATCGAGCCAACAATAACTGTTGAACTATTTCGGTTTGAACAATAACAATGGGAACTGAATTTATTCTATAGATCAGCGGTGGTCAACCCGCGGCCCGCGGGTCACATGCTACCCTTTGAGAATTTTTAAAATATTTTTTTATGCTTAGAAGATCAAAAACTGTGAAGATCAAACAAGATACTAAATAATACAACGTAAAAAAGCGTTATGATACAAAAATTTAACAAATATATAAAAACATTATATAGTAACTTTAAAATGTTAAGTAGATTTGATTAAGTATAAATAATGCTAGCTTATGTGCGGCCCTCTACCAAAAATCAAAATTAAAAATTGGCCCTTTAATTCAAAAGGTTGCTTACTCCTGCTATCAATGTCTGTGTATCTGAAGTATCCTCGAAATAAAATCTGTCTTCTAGGTGTAAGATTTATGTGGGTATGCGGCTATCACAGAATTCTGTTGCGGGTAGGTGGTTTAGTTTGTGCTTGCGTATCTTCGAAACTGCGTAACCTAGTGGTAGGCACGTTGGTCTCTGGAACGGGAGGTGCTGGGATCAAATTTTGCGACACCTGTAATTTTCGAAGGTAGTCTTAACAGAAGTTCTCACTTACTACGGTGATGGAAAACATTGTGAGGACATATGAACTCCTGAGAGTTTTCAAAGGTGTGTGAAGTCCACTAATCTGCACTTGGCCAGCGTGGTGGACCTGTCCTGTACCCCTCGTACTGTAAGAGTATACCCAAAACAATGCTGAATATTTTGAACCCAAACGAACAAAACTAAACATTAATACAAATCTTCTCCAACTTGTACCTGGTAGGTGCAACAGGATCCATCCACTTTACTGTTATGGGCCATCCAAAGAATTACGCCCTTTTTAAAAATCTAAAATTTTCGATTTTTTAAATCGACTTTTGTTTTCATTTACTTATATTCTCAGGCCAATAAAAAAATAATTGGTTTCGAACCGAAAGAAACCTTTTAGAATAGGTAAATATGTAACAGATTAATGTTTTTTTCTGGTTAAAGGTCATTTGTGTTAACTTTTCCACCCGCGACACTAACCCCGGGACGCGTCACTTGTCTACCACGGTAATCGAATTTGTCCAAAATCATTACCAGGAGAACATCAATAGCTAATCAATAAACCAGCACTAAACAGCTAAACCAGATTCCATTCAGTTTTCAATGGTACGCAACAGGAAACGACTCCGGAAAGTCAATTACGTTGCACCTGGCGTGGCCAATGCGCAGTCAGCCGACCGTTGACGTCCAGAACAGAACCGGTTAGTTAACAATAAAAACTATACAAACTGCACAGAGTATTCAGACAGGATTAGCGCGGGAGGGGCACAATTTGTAAATATGAGTGACATCCGGCCATTTTGCCGCCGCGCCCGCTCGTTCTATAGTCTGTAGACAATTTGCATTATCTGCACGCTCCAAGGAACCCAATCTTCGTCTTGTTAGCATCTGTGACAATTTAGGCGTATGTAAATTCATATTTTACGGGCCAATTCCATTTTCACCTCATTTATTGATACTCCTTCCCATTCGTGTGTCCGTATTGGAATGTTGATGTTTCTGGGGTCCGTTGGTGGTATCTGGTGGTTGAACTGTACTGCTTCCTCTCCAAAACTCCCGTGCTGGCAGACATTGCAACGAGTGGAACGGGATTAGATATTTATGGCCGTTTTCTGACAAGTTTACAATCTAATTTATCTACTCGTTTGTCAAATATTTACGTTATTCTTACGAAAAGAAACTGTCAGATATATCTACTAAGATCCAGGTACTCACGATAAGAATATTTTGATATTTTGTAAGCTGAACTTGACTTATGTATGGTCGATAGACTAATATCCGACAAATATTAGAGTCAAACCCATACAATTGGGCCAAAATATCGTTGTAAATTATGTATATAACCGTGAGTACCCGTTAGAGATTTTAAATGTTTAGTGTTCACGATGATGAGTTTAAAATCGTTTGTTAGAGAATTTCAGTGAATGTGGAGTGGAGATATTTTTGTTTTTTTTGTAATTGTGATATTAATTGGTTTAAAATCGATGCGTGAAAGTAAGACGAGGCGACAATGTTATTTTGGTTTTTATTACACGTCTCTTGTGAAAAGATTGACGATTAGTTTCTGTACTACTTTCATTTTTAACAAAAACTATTCCAGATATGAATCATAAATTGATTGAAAAGTATCTGTTGCACCAAGAAAATACAATATCAATTCACTTAGGTGCTATATCAACTACCTAGCTAGATATCCTGTTGAGCAGATTTATCCGAAATAGTTTTTCTTCAAAATCCTACCAATATTATGAACGCAAAAGTTTATGTGGATGGATGTATGTTACTCCGTTACGCAAAAACTACTGAACGGAATAGAATGAATTTTGGCACACAGATATATTAAAGTCTGGAATAAAACATAGTCTACTTTTTAACAACGTACCAGGCGAAGCCGCGGGAAGAGCCTAGTTTAATATATAAAAATATGTTATTGCCATGTATGTTTTTCTAACTTGATGTTAAAGTACTAACCATTTCAATATGATCGCCATGTTTAATTAATATTTCGAAAATGGGTGTCAATTTTAATAATTAAAAAATCTTCCCAGATCCATTATGTATCCACACGATAAATTTTTCTTCAAGGTAAACTCAGGCAAAAAAGGTAACATCGAGGTGTTTTTACCATTTTATTCCCGTGTTGAACATGCGTATCCATAAAAAATCATAGACTACTAGTACTAAAGACTGGACAGATACACAAACTGACGCCAAATCTACAAGATTCTGAATTTCCTGAAGCCTGATATTGTCTACTCTCATTGGCCACGCCGTACCTTGAGAATAACTGTACCAATTTCAATCATTATTCATTTTAAATTTTGCAGAAGGTTCTTACGTTATGAAATAATTATATTAAGAAACGCAGAAAATTAAGAATCAAACAACTTAACGAAGGGTCCAATATCCAACGCGAATCAACGCGCGATCTAGTTCTTAACAACTTTATCACTATCAAATTACGTCAAAATACCACTGTTAATGATTTTTACAATTACTGTGGCACAATTCACTAATGCTACATGTCATATATGATAAATATATATTGTACCACAAAATGACAAATATATTTTTACTAGAAACTGCCATCGCTTCGGAAGAACTTGTTGCCACTTCAAAGTAGTAATTGTGACATAATTGTAAACCTATGGTGTCTCGGACTTATTTGTAGATGTTAATGTCCTCTATAAAACTGTAATACAACACTTTGTTCTATTGTCAATGATTTCCGCAGCGTACGTAATATAAGAATATTTTTTTCACACCTGGATTATACGAATATTATAGAAGTTGTCTTACGAACCGCTAACGTTTTTGAAAATTATATAAAAATATAAGATCATGAAGAATAATGAAATTATAATTGTAAAAGAATTTTTCAAATTGGTCACGTGGTTCCAGAGCCTATTCTCTTCAAAGAAACAAACAATCAAATATTTCCTCTTTATAATATTAGTATAGAAAAATTAAGCAATCTTGCGACATAAAACGCCGCATTGATAAGCATTTTTTCGTAACATAATCTTCAAAATCGCTGACGTTATCGATAGTTTATCGACACGTCCAGTACTTCGTGAACATTCACGATTATGTTATTAACTGTATTTCGTAGATATTTCCTAACTATTTTTCTTAGTTTCTGTCTGTACAACTTGCTGTTTATGTTATTACAATTTGGAGAGTTAAGGTAAGTGTTTTCGATGTTATTTTTTTTTTCTTGCAGCTTGTAAAAGAGCTGTGGGAGAATATGTTCAACTTTTATCAATATGACAATCAAATTTGTCACTACTGAGCTTTCTTATTCTCTCTTATTACACACAATTTGAGAGTCGAGAAGTGTTTGTAAAAACAAATCCGAAATCATATTCATTCACTCATTACTTCATTCGTTTACAGTTAAACCTTGTAGTACTCGTAGGTATAATAATCATCCAATTCCGTGTGAGCTCAATTTTAATAAATATTTTTAGGTACCTACTTCCAAATTCGAAATCATATTTTCCGTCACTCATTCATCCATTCACTCAGACTCAAATCTTGTAGTATATATGAATATGTAGAACACCGCTGGTACGTACGTCGAGTTTCGCATCGTCCTTCATTATCCGTACGTAAGGTATTGAATAAGTTACCCGCGTCAGTATTTCCGTTTGATTATCATGTAAATGTCTTCAAATCAAGAGTGAATAGGCTTTTACTTTAAGTGCACTTTACCATCCAAGGCTACAGTGCCACTTATTATCAGGTAGTTTCTTAGCGAAGCGCGTAGTTATTTAATATTAAAAAAATAACAGATCCGCCTGAATTCAAAACTTTTAATAAATCTTTTCAGCTACTTTAATCTTTTTCAGTTATTTCTACCTTTTGCAGGTATGTTTACTCATTTTTATTGTGATTTAATTACTCCCAAGACATTAAACCATTTATGTAAGTACTATCACGAAAGTACAGCTAATGTTTAAAAAGGGGATTTATGTTACGAATCTGTGCTATTCCACCAATCTAATCTAATCAAATCGATATGGAGGTTACTCATAATGTGAATTTATTTATACACACACGAATAAACGTGTATTAAACAAGGTACAATATTTATTTTTTCAATAAATTAATAGTTTTGTGAATTCTATTTTCTCCCACTAGTACGTCCGCGTGGAGTAGTTTTCAGTATCGGATACTGTAACAGGTAAATTCTGTACATTAAGTTTTTTTTTTTATTTTCATGCAGGGAGGCTTTGTTATCAATATAGAGATCTTTTTTGGATCTATTGTCTATCTATCTGTCTGTCTGTTCTAGTTTTACGCAAAAACCTATGAAATTTGGCATGTTTGTTGCTTATGTTTGGACAATGGTTATAGGATACTTTTTACCCCAGAAAATTGCTGTTTTCCCGAGAGATAATAGGTTAAAATTAGTATGGCAACTCTAAAACCACTCGACAACTGTTCTTCTAAAGCGAAGCGAGAGCAATTTCTAGTCAGTATATGTATATATATATATATATATATATATACAAACTTAGTTTTATCTTCGACAATGATGAACTTCCATGCAAACTTTTGTTCCTTATTTCAACCCTTTCAAGATTTTTTTCGCGTTAAAATGTAGCTTATGTATCCTTTCTCCAGCTTATTTTCTTTCTGCAGTATATCTCTGTATCAAATTCATCAAAATCGGTTTAGAAGTTCAGATGTACAAGCGTAACAGAGATAGACAGAGAGACATCACAGCCCTTTCACTCCTGGGTTCAGATAGTCTCATTCTTTTGTTTTTTTTATGGCCGAGTTTTTCAAACCAGCTTTCTTTCCAAGTCAATTTTAACCGTTATGATATACATACATACATACAAAGTCAAATGGTAGGGAGATTGATGCAGATGACCACAGTGCAACTTATGTTATTACAGAAAAATACATTGTGTGTGCAGTAATTGTGAAAAATGCAGCATCGTTTATTACTTGCACAAAAAAAAAGTTTTATGAAGGAAAACCCATTCGACCTTTAAATTCGACACTGACATTGGCCGCTATAAAAATAGAACAAGGCCACATGCAAGCTATAATTCAATATTTTGAATGCCGGAAATTGGTGTGCCGTGCTTACAGGCTATAAAATTGTACCTCTAAATTGTACCTTTTAGCATCGGTAGTAGGCAAGAGGTCGTTAACTAATGAATTTATTTATAAAGGATGGATTGTCTATGGATTAGGCTGTTTATTTGAAAAAGGATTCGAATAAAGTACTCATAGGTATAATCAAAAACTTTATCCGGGAATAAATTCATTTAGTTTTTTTTTTTAACTTTAACTTTTTGATTCAGAATTATTACAAATTAGTTTAAATTAGACTACATAATACCGTTTTAATTATTATAATTTAAAAAAATATTATCTGTTGCTTAGTTGAACGCGAATACCGACCGGTTTTACAATCACATTTGAAAAAAGAACGACAATGGCACTTCGAAAGATTCGTGAGTGTTCGCGGTATGCTAATATAATTATTATTTTCGTATGATGTTGCGAACGCGCCCAAGGTTGTGTGCTTCAGTCATTGCCAAGGTTTTTAAAAACTTCCCACGACAATTTCACTGCTAATTCCACCGTTCGCTTAATTGGCTTCCTAGAAATATATTTTAAATAAAAATATTTTATTCGACTAATTATAGAATATATAAAAGAAAATATTCAATTTAACCAACATTCTGAATAAGTAATATTTTTGGTCTGCTGTAAGGAATGCTATAAATATGCTTTGCGAATAAAACACTTTTCTAAGGTTTCACAATCTATATCCAATTAATAATTACGTAGTTTTTGGCATTAGTAAGACTTTGTCCCACTGTAGTAACAATATAAATTAGTGTAAATTTGTCAATACGTACCTATGAAGCGATATTAGAAAAACTATCTTGGCAAATACGCCGCATTTGCGGTAAATTTGCGGTTAGCGTTCTAATGCGACTCCAATGGAACAGCTACATCTCAATATGAAAAATATTTCTTTAAAACTAGTGTAAAAGTTACGTGATATAGAGCATTAAATGAAAGTAATTGTTATGGCTTTATAACAAGGGGGTAAAGTTTACCCTGTAAACGATACCGTTCAGTAATTCAAGGACATGGGTTAACAGTTCGTTGCGTAAGATCAGGGACAAGGGCAGAAAACCATAAACATTTAATTCACTAAGAAATGGGTCATTGACACAAATATATTAAGTAATCAATGAAAAAGGCAGAATTAATTGGAATGTTACGTCACAATCTCGAGAATTATATGCAGTTGGATGTTGGAAACATGTCTATGAGACTGTTCAAGACAGAGTTTAGAGACAGTACTGAGACAATGACAGAGCTCGTGGGATAATTACTGCGTTAGAGATTAACTTTCTCATTAATCTGCTGAAAATTACCGTGTTCAGTACTTAGTGTCGTTATTTTTTTGTACGTTTTATAAATTAGTGGTTCACCACGATCGTCTGATGCTAAGAAAGATGCATTCTTAGATGGTAAAGCGCAATAAGTTTTAAGCACATTTTAGCAACGTATTTCGTAGTCTGTAGAGGAAGACCTTGTTTAAAAAGAACATCACTACTACTACAGTACTATTTTACATCAACGATGTTGAGATACAAAGATGCTATGTAAATTTATAACACTAGAAGATTGAACGTTAATTGACCGGACAAGGGGGCCTTGGGACAAATGCCTTTTCTGTAAGCGTACACGAGAAACGCTATTTCAAAAATGTATGGGAATGATTGGTCTGTTTGTCCACAATAAACGTTATTAGAAATAGGTAGCAAGCCAATAGTGCCAAGTAATGGGTCAATCGAGAATAAGTTTAGCAATCAGAACCCAATATGCTCCAATAGAGAAAACCTAAAATCGTTATTCAACAGAGTGGATCACGAATATAAGAACGGCTTACCAGCTTAGAATACTGGCTATAAACAATGCAGATAGTGAGTCAAGTTTGCCTGCAAACGGCTAATAGGGTACCACCTGGACGATTTTTGTCATTTCTTTCCTTTTTTGGGCTCAAGACGCCGACACGTCGTTTGGGCCTTTGGTATTTCCGATATGCAAGTGCTATTATGAAGGTCGTTTTTGGACTAATATCGTCGCAGATACTAAACATTGTGATGCAAACGGGTATTCACGATCTGTTTATTATTTTACCGATATTTCGACCTAGTTGCATTGGGTCATGGTTAAGGTAAGATTACCCCCAATTTGTCTGACGGGGTATTGATCATGGGATGGGATCATTGTGAGCTTACCACCCAGGGTCTATCAGCTCGCAGTTAGTCCCATAACTTTTTTTGTCACAGTTAATTCATTCTATCGTCTTCATCTTGATAAGGGGTTACGATATTAATAACCACGTTACGTAATGAAAGTGAAAAATTATAAACTTGACATTGGTACATACGAGTGCGTTAGGCCTCAACCGGCGTGTTGGACCCCATCCAGAGAACCGGCATTCTAAATTTAAATTCATCTCTACTATTATAATGCTCGGATATTGCGTGCGTGAGGCAAACATCTGTATTTATCAATAAAATTGATTTAATTTTCAGAGCTCGATATTTATTCTTCGATTTATTTTGAAACTCTTATCAATCTACGACATTGTTTTGCTATAGGATATAGGAAGGATATAATTCGTTTCTGAAGAGCCAAATAAAAAATAAGTTGGTATTAGACTATTTGAGTAAATTTATACGAGACCATACAGACCGTATGAAATGCCTGATTCGTGCATTACGAGTACGTTTCTAATGAAAATATTTCAGGTCGTCGCTTACGATGGAATTTCGTATTATTTCACAAGAGGTGTACAATATTTTAAAAACCCGCATTTACTTACATAATGTTACTAATGAACTGAAAAAATATTTATAACCTATTGTGGCTATACGTTAATATCTCTTGCTACACCATACCCTAATATCATATAAAATTTTAAGAGATTAACGAATCGATCGCGATGTGTCCGGCAATTTGTGGCAATAGCAGCGCCAGAGGTGTGTCAACGAGTAAGCACATATCTGATTGTGATAGATAGCCGTCGATATTAGCCTCTTGTGGCGCATGACGATATTTCGGATCGGATCTGCAGCGGGCACCGGGCAGGCCGGGCCGGCAAGGCCAAGGTTGGTAGCGGCAGGCGGTAGGGCTGCGGTGCGGGCGCGGGGCGTCGCGAACTATACGCTCCGCGCGCTCCCGCTTCGACCATTCTGCACCTCGCAGTCGACTCTGACGGTTGTTCTAGTGTAAAGGTAAGGAGTGGCCACTCAATATACTTCCACGTCCCGATCTGCCACGCAACGCCGCCGTGCCGCTTCTCATCAAAAGTTTTTGATACCAACGTAATCCTAGTGACAGTTTAAAGCGTTTCGACGTGTGATAAATGCAGTTCTGATAAGTTGAAGTGCACCCGTCGATAAGAAACTTCGGCTTCGGTCGCCGCATTCGAATATCGCGCTCAAAGGTAACGGTAGGGGGTAGGTTCCCTTCGGAAAGTTTCGAACCGAGCCGGGAAGGGCGGGAAGTGGCGGGAAGCGTGCGCTGCGTGGTGCGTGCCGCGTACCGCGCATCGATCGCCACCCCTCGCCCTCGCTGGGCTCAGACACATTCATTTGGACAAAATATCATTCCATCATTGCATTTAGTATCCTCCGTTCATTTTATTTATTTGCTGTAGTTTTTTTGTGATTTAGTGCATGTTTAGCGGCTAGTTATCATATTAAATATCAGTGAAAATGGGTGGGTGTGCAACGAAAGAGAATAAGGAAAACAAACCGGCGGATGAGAGCGACGGGTGCGTATCTCCGGCCGGCGGCATGTCTCCGAACTCGGCCTCGGACATTTCACATTCTAATACTGATTTTAGTGTGCTTTTTATAAATTTAACATGAAGGTGACATTCGGTAACTTTCATTTACTACCTCACATATTTCTTTGCACTTTAGATGCCTTCATTTGCCATGCATTCACATTGCCCAGAATGCTGTCAATTTGCAATAATTTCATTGCAATTTTCTAACCATAAACCATTTAAAGTGCTGATAATTCGATGTGAACTTTTACCAAAATATCTAATAATGATAATTTCTAAATACTTCAGGATATTCTGTTGAGGTAATAGGTATTGAAAATTACAGGTTAATTATTTTTTATATACCTTCATTTCACTGTTCATTTAATTTTACAAATTTATTACATAGATAAAAAGGGGGTAGGACTTTTGATAAAAAAAAATCGATGAAATACTAGGTTCTATCGAACAGTTTTTTTGAAATATTGGTGTTTAGTGATGTCTATTTATTTAAAATAATCGTATCAGTCTCTTAAATTCCGTTATAAGAGTAGTTGTGGAATCGATGATGAATTAAGATTTAGTTGCCCTTTTTAATTCTTGTATATGGAGGTAGTGTGTTAACTTCAATAATGTAATGTTCATTGGTAGTAAAATTACGCAATTGTGATATTTGATAAGTGATACTGTATACTTCGGTATTATAGACACATTGCAGCCGGTGAATGTGCAATCGTAATCAACGCGCTTCAGGGAAAGATAAGTCGATATCGTAATCCGAGAAAGCGTTGACAAACGAAACGACCAAGTAACTGCGATTTGGTCATAAATGAATGCAATTAGGTAACAAGAAACGTGCGATAACTCTATCGTGTATGGGCTGCGGCTTGCGAGTGGGAGGCAAGAGGCGAGGCGCTGAGACGGCCACGGCTGCGCGGAGCGACCCAGCGCTGTGCGCACCGAGCCAGTGAGCTGACACATCCGGCGACATGCGCGCGGCCAAGGCGACCTCTACTTGAATTACGTAATTCCAAAAAATCCGTGTGTACTCCTGGGTGTGTTCCGACAATTCCATCCCCGACGTTCCGCGTGACACATCACTCGCCCCCAGCCGCTAGACCCTCACTTTACCCTTAGTGCGTTAGTTAACCATCACCATGAATTATAAACTGAAAGTCACCGTTCCCATTGTGGTTTGTGGCGGCGCTGTTCTCGCGTATTACCTCATCAGACGGTTTGTAACTTTATTAATAAATATACGTAATAAACACGGTATTTCCCTAAAGTGTATTAGGTGTACTTCTGTAAATAATGTTATGTTTTCCGTTATAAATCTAAATCAACGTTTTCTGCGACAGGTATGTGATTTTTCTTTTAATGTTTTGTTTTTTTTTTTTTTTGCTAGATATTCAACAAATCCGCTCGTTACCGGAAGTAGTGGGTACGTCCCTAATTTTAATTTAAAAACAAAAACTTACGTCGTGGCGCGTAGTGGCACCGCGGCGTCGCGATTTTGAAACGTCAAACATAAATATAACGTCAATTGAATCCTGTGGGGGATAATTTTATTGTATTTTTAATTACTTTCAAATAAAAATGTGTACCAGAGCGACATGTGCGGCGTTGAAGGCGTAGGATTCATATTTTTGTAGTGATCAGTAATTAATTGAAGATTGGAGTGGGTTTTAATGTAGAATTTTTGTTTTTTCAGAAAAGCCGCAGCAATGGTGGACGCCGCAACCCTTGAGAAATTGGAGGCTGGCTTCAGCAAGCTCCAGGGCTCCGACTCTAAGTCGCTGCTGAAGAAGTACCTCACCAAGGAGGTGTTCGATGCTCTAAAGAACAAGAAGACCTCTTTCGGATCTACCCTTTTGGATTGCATCCAGTCTGGTGAGTAGTTTGCACTTTTTACTAGTACAACTAGTACAACATAGGACTGTATTTGATGATGAAGTTATATAACGTAACCGACGAGAGCAATTCGATTCATACATCAAATCAATGAAGACAATTTTTGGTCACGTATCTTGTAAGATTAATTCAATGTCTTCCAAGACTTTACAGTGTAAATGTCTTCAAGTCAAGAGTGAATAGGCTTTTACTAATTAAGAGCGCTATACCATCGAGGAGTTCATCGGCACTTAACCATCATGTGGGATCGTACTCAAGCGCTTATTCATAGTAAAAAAATACAATAATCCTAACATAACTGCGCTGTTTTAAGAAAATCTTTGGAAAAGCTGACAATATCTTTGAATAAGATATTGATATAAGATATAAGAAGATATAAGAATATCTTTGGAAAGCTTTTTGTACAAGATAATTACTTTAAATTAACTCTAAGGAATTAGGACTTATTTTATCAGGACTTTTCACTCTAAAATATAAATCTTTTATGTACTAAAATTCCCTTTATTGCGGGTGACATGGACATTTAGGTATTTAACTGTCACCAAAAGCCAGTGTTGAACTGGCCGGAAATAGAACCCGAGATTTAGTAGAAAAGGTCGTCAATCTATTACGAATACGAATTGTATTACCATTACTGGATATTAATGGACAATGAGAAATAAGTTTTGTTTTTTTAAAACGGTGAAGCGTAAACAAATGACGTAATGCATAAAAGGAACAGTGACATAGTTTTTTTCCGTTACAAGTTATCAAGTATTTTGTACGTTGCCTGATATATTGATACTTAATTGATAATGGGACAAGATTGCTCAGACCCACTTGTTATCTAGATTGCCATGGCTTAAGTTTGTTCGGTGCCGGTCCTTTGAATGTAGTTTTTATATTATCCTATTAAAATTATACATGCGAAAGTTTGTGAGGACGGATGGATTGGGACTCCTTCACACTAAAACTACTGAATCGATCTTGGTCAAATTTGGCACGGAGATAGATTATAGTCTGCAATATACATGGACATCTTATTAAATTTGAACGCAGGCGAAGCCGCCGGTGGACCCTATTAATTTATGTCACCGCGTGAGATCCCAAGTTTAACATTAGGTACTTTAATATTAATGCGGAGTATTCCTTAACCAAACTGAATTTAAGATATTGATACATTAGAAATCACATATCTTCCTATTGACTGCCCCTGCTTTTGCTTAACTTAGCCGATCATGTACGGTCGACACAAGTCACCGGGGTATAAGCGAAAAATCTTGTTAACTTAATTTCCCTGTATATTCTTCCTGCAATTATTATAAATATGCTGACAGTGTTTCATCGCAACAGAGTGAGCGGTTTTTCCGTGTATTAAATGTCAACAAATAAATATATAACAAGTTAATTAAATTATTTTAAAACGCAAACTTAGATAAATTCCTAATACAAAAAAAATACTTAAAAAATTCGTAACTGTATTGTTAGCCGTTGAAAAGTTCCCTTCTGTGGAGCCAATCCTAAACGTAGTATGAGGTCATAAAAATGTATTGTCATCAGGACGAAGGCTTCTGCAAAATTTCAGCTCCGTAGTGTAACAGGAAGTGGGTCTAATTAAGCTTGCAAATATACTTAACAAATACATATACTAATATAAAAACATACAATGCAAGTTACATTAAAGCTTGTAAAAATCACTTTATTTCATGAATAAATCTAATTATCATTTCGAAGATTATTTCACAATTTAAGTATATCACAGGTGCACTCCCATCAACACTAATAATACTTGGTATTTAGCTTCATTTTCCTTTCGTTTTCTTCAATTTTCCGGGATAGTATATAACCTGTCACTCCTAAGGTCCCATTCTCATATTGCCTAAAAATATTTCAAAGTCATTCCAGTACGTTTCGAGTTTGTCTATTTCAAACTAAATTTTCTTCTCTTTAGTGTTAGTGTAGACAAAAGTATATATCTATAATATTTGTTTTGTTTCCAGGTGTTGAGAACTTAGATTCTGGTGTTGGAATCTACGCCCCTGATGCAGAGGCGTACGTCGTATTCGCGGAACTGTTCGACCCCATCATCGAAGACTACCACAATGGCTTCAAGAAGACCGACAAGCACCCGCCCAAGAACTGGGGCGACGTAGAGACCCTCGGCAACCTGGACCCCGCCGGCGAGTTCGTCGTCTCCACCCGCGTGCGCTGCGGCCGCTCCATGGAGGGATACCCCTTCAACCCATGCCTCACCGAGGCCCAGTACAAAGAGATGGAAGAGAAAGTCTCCACCACTCTCTCCGGCCTAGAGGGCGAGCTCAAGGGAACCTTCTACCCTCTCACCGGCATGTCCAAGCAGACACAGCAGCAGCTCATCGACGACCACTTCCTCTTCAAGGAGGGTGACAGGTTCCTCCAGGCCGCCAACGCCTGCCGCTTCTGGCCCTCTGGCCGCGGCATCTACCACAACGAGAACAAGACTTTCCTCGTGTGGTGCAACGAGGAAGACCACCTTCGTCTCATCTCCATGCAGATGGGCGGTGACCTGAAGACTGTGTACAAGAGGCTGGTGACCGCCGTCAACGACATCGAGAAGAGGATTCCCTTCTCTCACAATGACAGGCTCGGCTTCCTCACCTTCTGCCCGACGAACCTGGGTACGACAGTGCGCGCGTCCGTGCACATCAAGCTGCCAAAGCTGGCCGCAGACAAGGCCAAGCTGGAGGAGGTGGCCGGCAAGTACCACTTGCAGGTGCGCGGCACCCGCGGCGAGCACACGGAGGCCGAGGGCGGAGTCTACGACATCTCCAACAAGCGTCGCATGGGTCTCACCGAGTACGAAGCCGTCAAGGAGATGCACGACGGTATAGCTGAACTCATCAAAATCGAGAAGTCGTTGTAAGATGTTTTCGATCTCGCGCTATCAGTATTTTTTTGTATTATTTATCGTTTTCACGTAAGTATTGGATGTTGTTGGGTCGCCGGGAGCGGCACTAGTCAGCGGCGCCCCGCGCGGGCGGCTCACTGTACTGTTTTTTCGTAAAAATATTTTCTATAAGGAAATGGAAAATAAAGACAGCTAGCGTTAAGACCAAACATGTTTGTTTGTTTTCTAAAACCTCCCAGAAATATTACGATGACTCTAGTCTATACCTGTCTACTATACTGTACAGAAAATCCAATTCATTCAAGATTATCAGTTGCTTAGTCTCATGAACGAGCTCTGCCTTTGTTTCACAGGTACAATGAGAATGTTGTACTGTGAGTGGTGTAATGGTGTACTAAGATTTCACGACGTCAGCATTATAAACATGAAAATACCAGTCGATTTTAAGTGTTGCAGTTTTATTTACGATTTCTGGTCAATTTGAAATAATGTTTTTAGCTATAACATTGAGTTTCCTATTTTTGGATACCTAATTTTCTAATAAATACATGATATGAGATCTACCAAGAAATCTGGCCAATTACTTAAGAGGCTTGTTTCCCTTTGAAGTTAGTAATATAAACTTAGTTAGGTAGCTCACATAACCAGTTGTAGCTGGGCTAAGTGGTCACCGTTACCAATGCAGATCTTTTTTTTTTAAATTTTTATTTAACAAATAGTACAGGTTGGTATCTTGAACATATTCTGCCAAACTGCAAAACAGTTTGTCGGCAGTAGCTCCCGTGGATCGATTTAACT